>NW_020868669.1:87500-100000 GCF_003789085.1 Penaeus vannamei
AAGTCAATCGTAAATCGACGTTGTAAATGGATAATTTTCTCCTCCTGTCAGGGGGATGATTCACCTCGGCACTTGCTCGAGCTCAAAGGGCCACCGACGGGACTCAACTATAATCACCTTTCTATTTCAACTACACGGAGGTCCTTTCATTCGCCCCTGGATCTCTCGCCTCCCCTGCAGCCTCCCCCTCCCTCTCTCCCACCCTACCCCTCATCCCCCCACGACCACCATCCTTCAGCTTCTGGTCTGAACTATCCTGCAGCATCCAATCAACGAGTCCCCCATCTCGACCATCTCTCCAAGCTCCTATTAAAGACTAAATCCTTCCCCTCAGATCAACTTCCTGCCCTCGACCCCGAGCCGAGTCCTCCCCTTCGCCGTTCTCCCTGCCCCTTCAACCCTCCCACTGTTTCTCTGAGACAGTTCCCTTCCTTCCCTACAGCTTACAATCACGAACGACGCAGCGGGAGGGAGGGTAGGAAGATGGAGGAGAGATGAGGGGTGGGGGGGTTGCAGCAGCGTTATGGTGAATTTTCTTATACCTCTTACTTATTGTTCTTTTCCTTCTTCCACTTCTAAACTCCCCCTCTTCCTACTCCCCCTACCCCCTCCTCCTCCCTCCTTCTCCTCCCTCCCCCTCTTTTTCCTCCTCCTCTTCTTCTTCCTCCTCCTCCTAAATCTCTACGTCCACTTCCACCTCACCTTTCCTATTTCTTTTCTTCTTTCTCTTCTTAGCTCCACCTCCACCTCCATCCCTACCACCACCTCGACGGCCTCCTCCTCCATACTCACCACAAAAGCTGTCTTAACTGTAGCCTTTTGTGTTGGCTGATCTCTTATGGAGGAGCCACAAAGGCGGTGGTCCAAGCTGGGAGGTGTTTGGGCAGAGGACTGTGAACCTCAGACCCTCATGCCTGGGGTTTGGAGGCCATAAAAGGCTGTGGGATATTTTTTTCTCTCTCTTCTTCGTTTCCTTGATAAGCTTCCCGAGGCCGGCCGATCATAACACCTGGCCCGTCGCCTCCGCCTCGATACCAACCCGGCGATCTCGTTCTTCGGCAGCCGATGTCCGCCTGCGATAAGGCGAGGAGGCATTCACTTCCCTCCGCCCGCAGAATGGGGGTGACGGGCCTCGCGGGCGGGGTCTAATGTGGCGGATAAGTACATGTGGGGGGTCGACGAAGGGAGTGGAAGGGGGGAGAGGGGGGTCCAGGTACTGTTGTCACTTCTCGGGATCGCTTTCTCGGGTAACGAGCGAATCACGAGGCGATTCGACACGCCGTCTTCAGCGGGTCGGCTCGCTCATTCTTCAGGTGAGATAAGAAATCTTCAAGTCGGATTCGTGTCTTGTAATGAAAACCTCGTTAACAAAATTCTTCGACGCACTTTAATATATAAACAAGCTTGAGTTCTTTACAGCGTTCATTAATACAACGACTTTCTTGTTAATCGATCCGGCAAAAGCTTATTACCATAACTCGTATTATCTTAAGATGCAGTTATCTAGGCAGGTGAGTTGATGGGTGTATAAATCCACGCGTTGCTATTACTTAACAGTACAAGATTGACCTACGATTGATTGTTGGAAAAAATGCTGCACCTTTCATTTGCATTACAAACAATATACAAAGTACATAATCATTATTGTCGTTATCATTATCATAGGCATCGTCAGCATCATCATTATATTGCTGTTGTTTTCGTTAACATTAGGGCTATCACTATCATCATTATCGCCATTATCCTCATTATCATCATAATTCTTCGTTAACATCTTTACTACATCATCATTATTATCATCATTATCACTATTATATCATCATTATCATTATTACTACTAACAATATTACCATTATTAGCACTATCATTATAATTACTACTGCCATTATAACAATAATTATTATAAAAAATATTAATATTATCACTATTATTATTATTATTATCATTATCATTACCATTATCATTACTGTTATCATTATTATTATCACATATATTAACACTATAATTATTATCATCATCACTATTTTCATCAACATCGTCATTATCACTATCATCATAATAATTTTACTATCACTGTTTTATTATTACTACTACTATCACCATTATCCTTATTGCTATTGCCATCATTATCACCATCATGATTATTATTATTACTATCATTAAAATTCCCATTAGTTTTATTATATATATTATTCCTGTACTCACACTAACTACTCACCTGATTACTCATCTGTCATGAAACCATTATCATTTTAATACTCTGATAACCCTGTAAAATCAAAAGAAAAAATCGAAAAAAAACCCTAACCGTGAACCCGAACTTTAATTCCTCACTGAATTTCGTTTCATTTTTTTCCAACCCGAGCGCGTGGATTCCTCGTCTCTAACGCCAGGATTCGAGAGCGTTTATCATGAGCCGCTGAACAACAACACTTCAGTTCGGATCCTTTAAGGAACTCCCAATCAGAGCCAAGGCCAAAGAAACCCGTCTTATAAAAGCTTCCCAAATTATGCATTGGCGTTTTGTTCACTGGAACAGATATGGGCCGCGAAAATTACTCCTCTTCAACTCTTACTGTTATTGATGTGTTCATGAGTATGTAAAGTTAGCTTGCTTTGCATAAATGGATTTTAGAATAAGAATTAAAAACAAGATAAGGATCGTACAATAAGTACTCGGTATATTAAAGCAGAAAATATGCACAAGATACACGGAGATAAACCATTGACAAGAGTAGCGCAATTAGCTTTTGTGTTCACATTGTAATTATAAAAATGGCGATGATAGGAGTGAGGAAGATGGAGTAACGAGAATAGAGAACATAAAGGGCAGGGGGAGAAAGGAGGGAAGGGAGGAAACGGGAAATATAACGCGGAGATAAAGAAGACGGAGTAGAGTAGGGAAAGGAAGAGGAAGATTGCGACGAAGAACAAGAGGGAGGAGGAGGAGGAGAAGGAGAAGAAGATGGGTTGAGAAGGAGAAGGAGGAGAAAAGATGGAGGAGGAGGAGGAGGAGGAAGAGAAGAGATAAGAGAAGGGGGAGGAGGGGGAAGAAGGAGGAGGGGGGAGGGAGGGAAGAGGAGAAGGGAGGAGGAGGAAAAAGAGAGGAGGAGGAGGAGGAGAAGAGGAGGAGGGGAGGAGGAGGGGGGAAGGAGAAGAGGGAGGAGAAGAGGAAGAAAAAGAAAAAAACAAAAATAATAAGTACAAGATGATTAATAACAAGGAGACAGAGGAAAGAGGAAAAGCGGTAAATATAAAAAGCAAGAGAGAAAAAAAAATAACAAAAATCCAGGCATACCCTTGACCCCTCGGTATCCCCTTCCGCCCGACCCCAGCGAACAAGACGATTAATCAAGGCATTTATTCCCCTAAGAAAGCAAAGGCAAAGAACCGCCACGTACCCCCTGGCCTGGACCTCCGTTCCCCTCCTATTCAGTGCCCCAACCCTTCCATACCCCCTGCCAGCCACCCTCCCATACATACCACCCTCCCTACCTCTCTATCCTTACCCTTACCTCGCCCTCTCCCTCCCCCTTCCCCGCCCATACCTCTAAAAGACAGAAAGGGGGCGTGTCCTGACCACCGACACGCCTCACCTCCCGATCTGAAGGAAGAACGGCGACACGCGGGCTTCATTACCACGGCGTTAATTGATGGCATTGTGTTAATAACAAATAGCTTGTTGGAACAGGATGGAAAGATTCCGGAAGTTTGACATTTGAAGGGCGCCGTTTTTATTTTATTTTATTATTATTATATTATCTTTTTTTTTTGAAAATACATGAGACTACGTATTGTTATTGTTGTCCATCGCACAGCCGATAGATTATCGACGATTAAGTAAGTTGTTTTTCCGGACATATATTTTATGAGAAGGAATCCCAAAAAATTAACATAGTAAAATTATATATGATAATATTTATATATATTTATGTATTTTAAATATTTAGATATATAATTTCCTATATTATCTTCTTACTATATATTCACTTATATGACCTATTCTGTCTTTCTCTATTTTCCTCTTTCCCTTAGTCATTAGTCCTTATAGCTTCTATACCTACTAATAAGGTACCTCTACCGACTTCATACTATTATTATATCTTTATATATATATAACCACACACACACACACACACACACAACACACTCATCACAACACACACACACACCACACACATCTACATCTTTATACACCTACTTAATACATTTATCTCTATACCATTTTACATATATATGATTGATAGACTATATTATATATATAATATATATATATTGCACATTACCTACTTTATATATATAAATATATACAAAATCATAAACTGGAGTAGTTAGGATGAGTAAATAATCAATAGCACTTAATAATATATCTGAATATACTTACTCCCTCTAAGGTATATATATACTACTTACCTTTATTTCTACCTCCTCACTTATATTTCTCCCTTCCCTCTACCAACTATCTATGTATATTACTCTACGAGTCCTCCACTTACATACGTCGTATTTATCATCATCCCCATTACTCCCATACATAACATACCATTACCTCACTATACCTCTACTTATATATACTATACCTATATACTTTCCTCACCCCTCCTTACCGCTATCCTCCTTACGAAAATATCATACGAGTGAGCATACAACGGTTTATATCCCATTTTACATACGATATATATACAATGCAGCCCTCCTTCTCTCACCTTACCTATACATGGAGTACAGTCATACACGTGAATATACAATATAAGTTCAATACCTATAGTATATATATAAATGTGACTAGTTATTAGGAAGCTTATACGGAACCGGTTTATTATATATATGTATCAGGTATGTAGTGTAGCCTAACATTTATATTTCAAATAATATATATATTGATATAATACAATTTACCTTACTAGTAGTTATCGGTAAAGTAATATATATAATTTAGTGAGTATATAATATATTGTGTGAATATACACATGTTATTACCATACAATCCTATATACCTAGTATATATATAAATATACTCACGTATACTTAATGTTTACCTCTTGGTATATATATATATATATATTATATATAATGTACTAGTATGTATATATGTATATTATGTAGAATATGTTATTTGGTTTACTATTAAAATATAAACTGTAGGTATATATGTACTATAAATGATATAAAGTAGGATATATAGATATACACAGTGATAGTTATTACATTTATATCAGTATACCTATATTACTTTTTTTTACTATGTGGATGTATATTACATTAAATATATGATTATAAATCACATAAGTACAGGGTATACATATGCCGATATACAATATATATAAGTTATAGTTGGTTACAAAGTTATAAGTATGTATTGTTATTTATATAACATTTATACAGTATTATGATATGTATTATACATATATACATATTTGAATATATAGGTGATAAGATCATACGGCCAATACATAGCACTACATACATACACCACGCACGGCACAACGCCACGCACACACACACACATCATCAGGCACGCACCGCACGCACGCACCACGCACCCGCACTCACGCTACGCACACACAATCTACATAGTCACACACAGGCACGCACCACGCGCCGCGACGCACACACGCGCAACACACAACACACACACACACACAGCCACACACACCACACACACACAACACGAGACACACACACACACACACACACACGCACACACACACAGTACCTCAATATTTATATACAATGTATATATATTTGATAGGTATATATTATATAAATATAAGTAGGTTAGATAGGTATATATTTTTAAGTTACCTGAGGTATAGGTAAATAGGTTATATCATGTCTTTGTGTGACTCCGCTCTGTGTGGTATGCTTAGTACATAATATTATATTATTATATATAATATTAATAATAAAGTTTATTATTATTTTAAGTAGAGTGATAGACGTGGTGGTAAGTATATTATATAATAGTATATAGGAATAACTTTTGCAAATATAGGTATGTGTGTGTGTTGTGTGTGTGTGTGCGTGTGTTTGTGCGTGTAACCAATTGTCGTGTGAGTTAGTTGCGTGGTCAAGTATGTGGTGCTCTCGCCGAATATATTTATATCGGTTGTTTGGTTCGTTTCTTTTCTTTTCATGCGTCGTCGTTTCTGTTTTTTATTTTTCTTCTTCCGTTTCTCTTGCTTCTCCTGTGCCGTTTCCATTCCTTACTTCGTGTGTATGTCTTGTGTGTGTGTGTATGCGTAGGTGTGTGTTGTGTTGTTTGATTGTTGTGTGTACAAGTTGGATAACAGTTGAGGTAGATATGCTGGAAGGAAATGCTGGTATGATAGGCTTCTATATGTGTTTTGTGTTTGTGGTTTGGTTGTTTTGCTGTGTGTGTGTGTGTGTGATGTTGTGTGTTGTGTGGTGGTTGTTTGTTTTGTGTAGATGTGCCGCTTTTGTGTGTGATGCCTGCTAGTCAAGCCACTTTTTACATTGCTTATATCTTATTTTATATTGTAACTTGTCTGTTTACGTATGTATGGTATTTTATGCGGTGTTTGTGGTCATCTATGTTTTCATGCCCATTCTTCATGACTCTTTTAAAGATCGTATTGCACTCTTTTCCCCTTATGCTATATACAACACGCTACTATAGTATTATATTAAAGAAACATATATCAAAGAGAGATATAATGACGAAGGAAAAAAAAGAAACAAATGCAACACCCATTTACAAACTGTACCACAAATCGCTCTGGGTAATGTCTACAATTCCGTCAATCATTCACATTAGTCGCAACTTCGGCAAGTTATTTTCCATCCAATGTGAGTGAGATCATCGAAAGTCATCGTTCATGGCCTTTATCTGGAACCGTAATAGTTGTTCTGCTAACTGCGTTGCAGATAGAAAATAACTCCTATGACATGTACGTCCTTTTATTTCTCCCTCGTGCTTCTTTGCTTGTCCATCTCCACTACCCGAGATAATTGAGGGGGACTAGAGGGTTATCTGTGGTTATATGTTGTGATGTTAAAGCGCTGTTGGGGGTACCGGTTCTGCTGAAAGAAGATAGAGGAGCTTTTATCATTGCCTGCCTTTTCTGCTCACTTGGCTATATTTCCTCCCTCTGCCCTCCATTCGTCGCACCTACGTACAATTTTTAATATCTGTTAATCCTGTTTTCGACTTCTAATGCTTCTTTGCGCTCACTCTTCCTCTTTTCTCCACCTCGCTGCTCCCCCTCCCGTCCCGAATCTTTTACCCTCCCCTCTCTAGATTCCCCTTCTATCTCGCTAAGAGTGAATGTTATCAAAATAAAAAAAATCTGTCTAGAGTCTCTCTTGCGTGCGTTCCTTTATCTCTTCTTCATCCTCCCTCTCCTCCCTTCACTTCCTCTTCTTCTATTAACTCTCTGCGACGCTCTTTCTTCTCTTCCTTTCCTCGTCATCTCTGGTATATCCTCTTTTCCTTTCTTATTAATTCCTTAGATAATATGCCGATGAGTCTCTCCATATATATATATCGATTAATGATCTTCCTTTTGCCCCTCCTTTTCTCTACTCCTTCCATTAAGCTCACTCACACAATTATGAGCACCGTTACCTCTTCCTCAGTTCTTGCCTTTCTTTATCTTTTCTGTAACTCGCGCCATCGTATCTCCTTTTTGGCATCTCTCTTCCTCTCATCCTATTTATCAACCATCTATGTCAATATTCATCCCTCGTGTCAATACTTCTCTCACGTAATTTCCGTTCCATAATCTTACTCAGCCAAAGGGATAGCACAAAATATGTGAGCCCAAGTACGTATGCTCATTTGGTCCTCCGGCAGAAAATACAAAGCGCAAATTTATGCGTCTGTGCGTTTTTCGTGCTAATCTTGGAGAATCGCTTATTCGTATCTATTCCTGTGTTTGTATGAAACATTCACAAATCTAATATACCAGACTCTCAACATCCTTCTGACCAAATTACCTGAGATGAGGGAGACAGACATGAGTAGAGTCGCGAGAGAGGGAATGATGAGGTCTGATCAACCGAGAGAGAGAGAAGATGGACTGAGCATCCCTCAGTATCGCCTATCGAATTTACCGCATGATTCGGCCAAGTAGCACGAGATCGTCCTCTGCACTTGATGATTTGGAGACCGCGAGTTGAGACTTGAGATACGAGTTCGAGCACACGAAAATCGGAGATTTCGATCTGAGGTTTCCTTGACCGAGGCGATATGCCCTGCTTCCCGACACCTTCTGCCCGATCTGACCTCCCGCCGCATCAGGCAGTGATATCGAGCACGTCAAGATTTTTTTTGTATCTGACGTATGCATTTTGGTTTTTGATGGATCTGATGAGAGAGAGAGAGGAGAATGTAGAGAGACGATATTCAGGAGGCGGTAGATGTGTACGGAGGAAAGGTGGGAGGTTAGATGAGAGGAGAAGCGAGTGGATTGTTGTGTGTAAAGAAGAGGGGAGAGAGGGCGAGTGTTGGAGTTGTTTGGGTGTATTTGGTGTTGTGGGTTTTTGGTAGGTATATGGGTATGTTATTATTGTAGTGTAATAAGGTTTTTTTATTAATATATTTTTTTTTTTTTTTATTTGTTTTTTTTATTTTTAATTTGATGTTGAAGTATAGAGTAGAGAGAAGTAGTGAGAGCGATTAATTGATTAAGTGAAGATGAAAATTTGTGTAGAATTTATGATGTGTTTTGATTTGGATTTTTTATGTATTGTGAAATCTTGTAGCATGAAATATTGATTTTTAGGAGAGGAGTGATGATCAAGTATTTTTGAGAGAGGGATGATAAGTATTGATAAGAGTGGAATGAGTATATAATATATATGAAGAATATAGGTAGTGTAGTATTAGTAATATATGAGTAGGTGTAATATATAAGAGTGATTTTGTAAGGTAATGGTATATGTAAATGAGGTGGATGGTGAGTTGATCTGGAATGAACAGGTATGCGGAGGAAGTGATGAGAGGTGAGTAGAAAGAGTAGAGACTGAATTAACTGGAGATGATGAAATGATGAAGAGAGAGAGAGATGAGATGATGTATTGGGTAGTAATATAATATAGATAAGATATTAGAGTATATATGATGATATAGAATTAGGATGATAAGATAGTAGGAGAAGAGATAATATTATATGTGGATTATGAGAGAGAAGAGAAGAGAGAGAGATGAAGGCTATTGTAGTATAAGATGGGTGAGGGGTAGAGGAGCTGATATGGAGAGCGAGAGAGAGAGAATGTATATATTATAGATAGTCGAAGATGAAGAGGAGTTATAGTAAGAGTACGTAGAAGGGAGAGGTAATGAGAGAGATGATAAGAGTAGAAGTAGTAGAGAGGAGAAGCAGAGAGAGATGAGAGAGTAAGAGAGAGAAAGAGTAATGTATAATATAACAATAACAATTAATATATATGTTTAATAATTATTACAGATGATAACAGTGGCAATGACAATAATGGGCTAACGCGACAATATAAGGAAGAGGGAACGATGACAATAAATATAAAACCCGGTAATGGTTTATAAAATATGTACATATTTTTTTTTTATGTAAATAATTGCCGTATACTGACTGTATAGCATTTTGTATCATTCTCTCTTCTTACGTCGATATCAGTGTTATCTCTATCATATATGTATATATAATAATTATAGTTTATGGTTATATATATATAATATATATAGTATTATATTATATATTATATATATATATATATATATATTTATTATATACATATATATATATATATATATAATATATATATATATATTATATATAAATAATCAATAAATAATAAAAAACAGCACATATAAGAACAGCCCCAACCTCACTTAATTTCGCAAATATCCCCACACACGGAAGACAACTAAATTCTGCTAAACAGTTTACTTTCTCCCCTTCCCCCTCACTCCCCCGAACCCACACCCCCTCCCCCAAAAAGTCCAAGTCAAGCCAAGCCAAACAAACTACTTGCCATAAAACACTAATGAGGATCGAGTGTGGCCTAAGGATGTCTCGCCCCCATATCCCACCCCCACCCCCTCCCCGCCTCCCCATTCGCCCTCATCCTCCCTCAAGATCCAAGGAAGAAGCGAAGGGGACGATGGCGGAAGGACACGGAAGAGGACACTGGAAAGGGCTTTGCAGGGAGAGGAAGAAATGGGGAAGATACTTGACAGGGGAAGCGGAAAGCGATGGATGGAGAGGCTTGGTAGGAAGAGAAAAACGAAAAGGTTGTAAGAGTGGCCTTGGAGGGGAAAGGAAAAGATGGAAGGGGAGATTTTAAAGGGGGTAGGGAGGAAAAAGAAAGACTTGACAGGGAAGGGAAAAAAGTCGGGAGAAGATTGCCAGGGGAAGAAAAAACAAAAAGAAAAAAAGAAAGAAAAAGAAAAGTATAAAAATCATATATAGAAAGGGAAAGGAATGGAGACCTAACAGAAATAGAAAAAGGAAGTAAAGAGAACTCTGACAGAGGATGGAAAGGCCTATCAGAAAGAGGGAGTGAAAAGGGGAGAAGAGAGGCTGGAAGGGAGAAAGGAGAGAGAAGGAGGAAGCCGCGCGGGGTGTGACGAAGGTAAACCAAGGCAGTTAGACCCCGTTAATGGGCGGTGGCGTCGGACATGAACGGTCTGTACAGAACCAAGATAACAAATCCATTAACAAATAAATAAGTCGAGTGTTGGTCGTTTGTCCAGGATCCTCGCGGGTTACTCGGCCACGCCTTATAAGGCTCTGAATTCCCTCGAGGGAGATGGAATGAAGATTGATGGAGAGATGCTCGGGAAGCTGTGAAAAATGGTAGCCAATGAAAACGGGAGGTGTAACTTTTCTGTAATGTAAACAAATTAATGAATTTGGGGTGGATTCCTGTCAGCCATCATTGTGTGTGTGTGTGTGTGTGTGTGTTGTGTGTGTGTGTGTGTTTGTGTGTGTGTGTGTGTTGTGTGTGTGTGTGTGTGTGTTGGTGTGTGTGTGTGTTGTGTGTGTGTGTGTGCGTGCGTGCGTGCGTGGTGCGTGCGGTGCTGCGCGGTGCGTGCGTTGCGTGCGTGCGTGCGTGCGCGTGTGTGTGTGTGCATGTAAATGTCAAAGTTGTTTACATGCACTCTATCCGAATCAATATCTTCCTCATTCCCAACGGAAAACCAATTAGTATTCACTATCTAAGCCAAACCTCAAGGACAACAAGGAAGGATCATCTCCTAAAACCGCCCACTTCCCTCCAAATAAGAGGAAAGTGAAGGAACCGCAAAGTACCCGAGTTAAGGGCGCTAACAACTACCATATTCGCTAATCGTAAACCGCCATCGGTAACGAACTATTGTGGACTCCTTTGACAACCTCACCGACGCCGACCCATTCAAACCAAAACTTTTTTTCAGTCCTTAAAATGGACTTTATGACTCACTTCTTACCGAGCAAAACAGCCGATTCCGTTTCGTTATATTGTCTCTCTATATTAACACAGTGAAAATGAATATGATAAAAATAGTGGCAGTTCATCAGTTTTTCTTTGGCTATGATAAAAAAAAAAATCGCGATCGGCCTTATTAGTTGTTCCTCAAGGACGTTTCTGGGAGGATGAGCCAGAACGGATCCTAAGTCTTAAAGGAATCCATCTCCTCGCGCCTGAGAAAGCCCTTGACTTTTCTGTTTGCTAAAGAAAAAAAGAAAAAAAAATCATCTGTTTGTGTTCGATGAATTGTCATTCTCTTCATGTAGATTTCAAATTACGCGAACAAAGAAAGCAGCTTAAAAACTTTTTATACTAAATGAAGCCCTAAAATAAAAACGCCATAATAATAAATGGCACAGCACACGTGATCCATCCAGCCCAAAGGAAGCAATTAGCCAGCAAAGGTGTCCCTGTCGCACAACCACTAATCCGACACGGAGAACCTTAATTGATGGAATATTCATTGTCCAACCTATTAGGGATGACGAATAGCGGGTCTCGTAATGATGCCCCGGTTCGTCCATCATCCACGAGGGGGAGGGGAGGAGAGGGGGGAGGGGGTTTGAGATGCGACTAGTTCCCGGAGGCGGGGTCGACTGAGGAGGGAGAGGGGGAGGTGAATTGTTCTAGTTCATGATTCTGTACTGAGTTCCTTCCACTTACTTCGTCTGCTCGGGGAAACGTGTCACTCACGAGTCACACAATGCCCGGGCATCGACTGTTTTTTTAGGCACTTACCTGTGGAAAGAAAAAATCTAATTAGTAAACATTATACTTTGAGGTCTAAATTAGAAAAGTGACAATTACTTGATTGGGGGAAATTAATCTGGAAATGAAGAACTACATTCAGAAACAATCTACAAAATACATCTCCGATCCTCCATACGTCACACTTTCCACCTTTCTGCCTGTCCCATTTTCTTCTTAAAAGTGTGACGCTCTTTAGATTAATGACGACAATGATTGATTTAGTCTTAAACACGCGCGAAGATAAATTGTCAACCTGTCAGAATCCTAAACAAGGTACATATCTCTCATCATCTACG
>NW_020868669.1:105000-107500 GCF_003789085.1 Penaeus vannamei
CTTCTCTTTCCCTTGCGTTTTCTTCCTTCGTTTCTTCCCTTCACCCACCTCCATCCTCGCATTCCTACTCTCTTTCTATATTTATTTCCTTTCTCTCTATTCTTATAATTTCCTCCCAATCTGCACCATGTGCTTCATTTTCTTCCCTATCTCTTCTCCTTTATTCGGTCTCCCTGATTCGCCCCGCCCTGCCAGTACTCCCTTCAGCGCCCTCCGTCGAAGGCAGGTACTCTCCCTCACCCACAGCTGTTCGTCTCTCCCCGCCCGCCATTCTCCCTCTTCTCCCTCACAACTTTACTACCTATAAATACTAATTTGTTTCTTTTATGGCAGCTTCTCGTATCTCTTTCCTCTCCCTTTCCTCCCTCACTGCGAGCTTCACCTGTGCTTCTTCTTCCTTTCACTTCCCTTTCCCTGTTGTGTACTTTGCAATTCCTTTTTGAAAATTACATGCGTGGAATAACATAAGCCACGTGCCTCGAGCATTCTTACTTAGTTACTCTTTATCTTTTTCATTCTCCCTCTCTCTCTCCTTCACCCTCTTCATTTTTTCTTCTTTGTTTCCGTCCTCTTCTTATTCTTCTTCTCGTTTCTTTCCCCTTCTCCTTCCTGTTCATCTTCTCTTTCTCACTCTTCATCTTCTCCTTCTCTTCCTCCCTCTTCTTTTCTTCTTCGCTTTTCTTTCCCCTTCTAATTCCTGATTATCTTCTGCTCCCTCTCCAACTTTTTCTCCTCCTCCTCCTCCTCTTTCTATTCTTCTTCTTTTTCTTCTTCTCTTCTTCGGGTTCGTGGTCGTGGTCGTGGTCGTCTTCGTCCACGTCTACGACTTCGTCTTCTTCTTTTCTTTTTTTCTCATTTTTCTTTTTTATCGTTCCCCTTCTCTTTCCTGTTTATCTTCTCCTTCTCCCTGTTCATCTTCTCCTTCTCCCTGTTCATCATCTTCTCCTCCCTCAAACAACGCAAACATGCACTTAGTTTGCTGAAAAGAAGAAAAAACTACAAACCTAAAACACGACAGAGTACGCAGAGCCGAGGCCCCGGATGTGTGCTGATGAATGAATGAACGGGAAGCGAAGTGCGTAACAGCGGCTGAGTGGGCGATCGTGCATAACCCTTTGATACTATCCCTCTTCATTTTTTCTTCTGAAAGCTATTTTATTTATCTTTCCCTATCCCCGTATTTAATTATTCCGCTCCTTGTCGTTCTAAATCGTGGTCATTTTCTCCTCTGATGCCTTTTCTTTCTTTATCTTTTTCCTCCTATTCCTCATCTCCCCCTTCTTCTTCTTCTTCCTTTTTCTACTTATTTTTCGTCTTCTTCTTCTTCTCCTCCTTCTTGTTTTTCTTTCTTTCTTCTTCTTCTCGTCGTCCTTTTTCTTCTTCTCTTTCTTCATCCTTCTCTCCTTGTCTTGCTACTATCACCATTCTCGACATCCTTTTCCCATTCTTCCATCCTTATCATTGCTTCTTCTTTTCTACTTCTCATCCTTCACATCCCCCCTCCTCCTGGTCCCCATCCCGATACCAGGAGAGGAACTTGTCAGACGAGTGCTAGTACTACGCCTGGTAATCAGCCTTCTCTTCGACCCTGAACTCGGAACTCTTATTGTATCTGATTTATGAAACCCTTTTTTGTATCATTTCTCGTAAATTCTTCAAAGCCCTTCACGTTTCGAGTAAGATGGTCGATCCTTTATTTTCTTCTCTCGTCATTTTTGTCTGTGTCTGTGTGTGTCTGTCTGACCGTCTGTCTGCCTATCGCTCCTGCCCCCGTCTCTTTCTCTCTCTCTCTCTTCCTCGCCCTGCCTATATATTCATCTGTCTCCCTTTCTCTATCTCCTGCTCCTCCTCTCCCTCTTCCTCGCCCCCCGTCCCTCATACCCCATCAGCCGTCAAAACAGTCTTATGACGCTGGAGCAAGACGCACAACTAAGGCCGTGGTTTAGTCACGCCTAAATCAGGGTTGTGAGTGGGAGAGGCATTGGCTGGGTGGGCCGGCACACCCACGCGCCGTCTCCCCGCCTTGGGAATTACTAAAAAGAAGATTAAAAAAAACATAAGCAAAACAAAAACATAAACAAGGCGTCGTTATCTTCCGGGATTGGAACCTTTCCCTCTTTCTTTCTTTCTTTTCTCTCTCTCACTCTGCTCGTGCTCATTCTATTTCTAAGTCCCATTCCCGTTTCCATTTCCATTCTCATTCCATCTCCCTCTCTCTCTCCTTCTTCCTTTTCCTATCCCTCTCTCTTCCTCTCCTCTTTCTCCTTCTCCTTCCCTCCTTCTCTATCTCCTCACCTTGTCCCCTCCCACTCCCTTTCCCTATATGTGTGAGTGACTGTGTCGGAGAGCGGGAGGAGGTGCACGGCTCTCCTGCGGGTGTGCGCTTCCAAAGAACAACTGTGAAAGCACTTCGGCAAAGATCCCGCCGGTTCTGTTCAATATTTCCGGGTTCCTTTCTTGCGGGTCGTCCGGACGTCTTCCGCTGATATCTAAAATGACT
>NW_020868669.1:112500-122500 GCF_003789085.1 Penaeus vannamei
GACCGCCGTGCGTTCTATACAGGGCGAAAGGAAATGGTTACAGTGGTAGTTCATTAGCAGGGGTTTACTTGGTCTGTGCTGTGGGTTGTGTGTACGAAGAGAAAGAGAGAGCGCGAGGGGGATGAGGGAGAGAACGCACACCTGGTAAATATTTAAGGCTGGGACCACCATGCCGGAACAGAAACAGGAAGGGGGGAGAGGAGGAAAGGGGATATGTAGTTTGATCTCTTGGTCAGCAAAATATGTAACTAATGCAGCTCATTCAGTGGTAGTACATGTTTGTTGAGGGACGGAGGTTTTCTTTCATTCATGTGTATCATTTGTCTGTAATACGCTTGTTCATATTTTCCCTTCTCTTTCCCATTCACTATGGAATCTTTCGCTCTCTTTCTCTCTCTCTCTCTCTCTCAATTTCACTTATTCTCTTTCTCTTTTATTCTCTCTCCCTCTCATTCCCTCCCTCACTCACTCACTCAATCTCTAACTCTGCCTCTCACTTTGCCGCTCACTCCTTTCTTTTTTTTAGCGTGTACACATATAAGCTCACATTATATGCTCATGTCTGTATGGGTACACAAATGCCGCGTGTGTGTCTGCATCCACATGTTCTGCGGGTTAACGACCCTCTGCAGCACCCATCCGCAGCCTCTAGCTCCCCTTCACCATTTTACTTCCTCGCGAGCCAAACAAATGGATGCCACTTACGCACCGAACGCGCCCTCGCTTCCCGTAAGTCCCGGGGCTTTACTCTTCCTTTCGTCACTGTCTCAGACGCAAAATATCCATTACTTACCGTCAGAGTCCCTCCCATATCTCTGTCGTTGATTTACCGTGAACTCGGCAGTGTCACTTTGGCATCTTGGACAAGATTTGGTGCGGTATGGTTAATAATGAAAAATATTTAAGTTACCCTTCCTAAACCGTGGCTACGGAGCCATAACTGAGATGAAATGAAATTTTCTGTAAACCACAATGACAGCAATCCCGTTTTCTGTGGAGAAAAAAAGTTTTACGATCAGCAGAGAAAAGCATTTCCGTACTCGAATCCGTTATGATTATCTAATCTACTTTCAGCAACCTAATCTTCTGTAGGGGAAACTGGTCAGAGGATGCCTTAGATGAGCAAGCGTAGCACTACAGTTAAAAGAGCAGTACAAACTCCACATGATTAGGTGAAAAACTCTCTCGGCTCCACATTCTGTTACGATGCGGGCTTGAAAATCGTGTGCTAGGATGAAGGTGCATTAGGGAGAGTGACAGCCACTTTGCTGCCATGGTTCCCTTTGAAGTCAGTATTTTCTTTATCTTATCTGATCTTTTAGTTTATAACAGGGCCACAAGAGTCTGTATTCGTCTATAGAGGTAAATATTTTAATAGTAAAATGAATCTTGTCGTTATGACTTTTATATACCGTAATGATAGTGAAGATACATGCAAACAGGCATCAAATTCTGCTACAAATCGAATATAGTACTTGACCCAACATACCACGCAATATAACCATTATCACCTGAACCAACTACTAGGATTCGAACCCTTATATTTTATCCATGTCAAAAAATACAATAAAGAAAAAAATAAACCATACGTATAGAAAATACATAAAAGAAAAAAACAATGACAACATACATACAACCATTTACGATATCACACACAAAAGATCATAAACATATTTTGACCGGTGAGCTCGTGTAAAGACCGAGATATATCATCTTGAGTAAAAGCTATATCCTCGCCTGACCTAATACAGCCCGCCGTAAATCATGCAAATGCAACCTGCCCTAAACACAGACTAGTTGCGGCCAAGTTTATAGACAAATGTTTTTCGTGGCCTCCTCGACAGTCGAGCTTCGGCGCCGCGGGAACGCTATCACTCGGCATCTGCTCCTCACGGCGGCGGATCTCCATCGAACCTCCGGGAAAATGTTGGGGCGCGGGGCATGCGTGGGCGCCGGGAGTAGAATGAGGGGCGGTAGAGGGTGAGAAAAGTGCGGCTGGGTTGGAGATAATAATGATGATGACAATTATGACGATCGTGTTAAGAATCAAACCAATTACTAGTAATAGAAATGATAAAATAATGGTGTTCGAAATAGAATATGATGACAAAACAATAAAATTACTAATGATGATGATGATGATGATGATGATGATGATGATGATGATGATTATGATGATGGTGGTGATCATGGTGATGGTGATAATATAATGATATTAATAATACTACTAATAATAAGTAAAATAACCACAACGATAACCGTTGCAGTACCAACATGGGAATGACAAAATCAAGGAAAATAAGCAACAAAAACAGACAGGGCAGAAAGGCTGTAAAAATAGACAAAAGAGGAAAACCTCGCAAGGGGAGATGGAGTGGAAATAAAGCCATCGCCAAGCGTCTCCGCGGCGGCGGCGTCCGGCCACCCCAGATAACATCACATTCTCGATCCTTGTCTCAGACGCCCAGGCCGAGTCAAGAACGCTTTTCTTATCTCGCATTCCCATCGTCAGCCGCCGCCGCTTCGTCCGATTCCCTGCCCGGACTATGACGCTAACGACGTTCCGTCTCGACGCGAACGAACGTGCCGCATCTCCTCCCCGGCATTGCGATCTTAACGCTGTGATTTCGGGGCGAGATTCTCTTATTTCCCTTTTATGAAAGCATTTTACGGCAGGTAATCTTAGACAAGAGGTATCATATCGATAAAAACTCTGATAAGGCGGCTTGTGCATGTCTGGGGAATGTTTCGCGAGTTTCGTTGCGCCAGGCAGGTGTAGCAAAGTTTTTATATCTAAAACTGTCGTTAATATTCATGCACACCAGTTACAGAACAGGCGGTTTGGTTTAGGTCTTATTGATATCTATTTCTTAAGTTCGTGCCGAGCAAATACCTACCTATCAGTTGTAGTAACAATAATATTCACCGACTTTTACACTCACACATGCCTACACACAACCATTCTATGTAGCTGTTTTACTACACACAGTAAAAAGTCAAAGACTATGACAGGAAACACAAGATTCTCCTATAAAGCCTGTGAACTGGCACACATTCGTTTTAATGAACGACACAAAATTCGAGCTGACACTCAGGCGCAGGGCCGGAAGTACAAACTATTTGGACCCTAATATCAGGAGCGCATACAGGCGAGGTGCCATCATGCAGCCCCTCGTTGCAGGAAAAGCAAGATGAGGTAAATAGCAATGGCTCGACGAGCACGCACAACTGTCTCAATTACGGGATGATTCATGCGGAGAAAAAAGGAAGTGGGAGATTGACCTCTATTCAGCCAGAGGAAGAAAGGAACGAGAAAAAAAGAAAAAGAGAGCAGTTACATCTATTCTCCCCTAAAAATTCTAGCCCACTGTCCTGACACGTAGGAGCGTGTGATGCCAGCAGGTATAAACCCGAGCGGCTAAAAGGATAATAGTACACAACATCAATTTTAGTTCCCCCTGAAACGTAAACAAAGGTGTGGCTGGTGTCTGGTTGTGGGTGGGGAGAGGAACATGCAGCGAGTGTGGGGCAATGTGTGTACGCAAAACTATACATATACACATTTATTCTACACTATGGAAACCAACAGGCAGGTAGGGTGTTACTCTAAACCAATACACAAAACAAGAGTAGAGTAAAGTTAGCGGGTAACCACATGCAACTGTGCAAGTATGTACAGTTATGACTCATGCCGGAGCTTGTGTACATGAATGCTTCCTAAACGATCGAACCTTATATAGCTAATTGGCTTAATCGGATCTCATCATCACATATTCATCATTTTCTAATTCACAACAGTATCGGTTTGTAATGTCTAATGACTCCAGCGATATAAATGAGAGGCTTCAACACACACACACCTCGCAGTGATACACAAACCATCGCTGACCTTCCGCCACACCTTAACCTTCCATCAGCATGGCCAATAAGTTACTTCCACTCCTCTGCTGACCTTTGCTCTACCCTGCCTGACCAGAACACATGATTTCAACCGCAGATTCTCCATGGGTACACAGATCCAGGCATAATATATGTGTTTTCATACGCAGTCGTAAATAAGTGTGTGTGTGTGTGTGTGTGTGTGTGTGTGTGTGTGTGTGTGTGTGTGTGTGTGTGTGTGTGTGGTGTGTGTGTGTGTGTGTGTGTGTGTGTGTGTGTGTGCGTGCGTGCGTGCGCGCGTGCGTGCGTGCGTGTCTGTGTGCTTGCGAGCGTGGGCATGTACATGTGTGGTTCTGAAAATGATACAGAAGAGACACGGCAGGGGATCCCGTCCTCGTCCACAACCAACAGATTTACTCTAATGAACATAATCAACCAGAGCAAGGGCGCTCAAGAGGCAATAACTGAAGAGTGGCCCTTTGTAAGCTCAAGTGGGCGTGACCACGGGTAGGCACGGTCTCGCCGAGGGGACATTCGGGGTGCAGGGAGAAAGGAGGAAGCAAGGAAGAAAGGAAGGGAGGAAGGAGAGGCGGCACGAAGGAGAGGGACGGAAACACACAAGAGAAACCGAAGCTCCCCCACACAACGCCTTGTCCTCGTCGCGTTTCATCCTTCTCAGCGCAGTCTTCTCTGAAGCTAAATGGTCTGATGCGATGGTTTGGTCTGTGGCGGGGGTTTGAGCTGTTGGAAGCGAGGTCTGAAAGGTCTCGACATGACTCTTGATGAATCGGCTGACCTTTATGCTCTAATAACGAGAAGCGACTGCTCGGCGACTCTTGCTACTGGCTGGGAAACGCCTTGATATTAATAATGTTGGCGTAGTAAGCGACAGTCATGCTGATTTAATATCCATTAATCTATCAGCTGTTGCAAAATAACATCATTGAAAAACTCTGCGGCCGAGATAAAAAAAAAAAAAAAAGTGATAATCAAGACGCCAGACCTAACAACAGCAACAGCAAACTAAATATACCGCAGCAACGACACACAACCCCCCCCCCCCGCCAAACGCACCCGAACAACAAATTCGCGCTGCGCCAATAACACTCAGCAGACGTCAGCAGCGCCACATCCTCCTCCTCATAAAACCCCAATAAGAAACGCAATCACGACCTCAAGACGACGGGCGCGCGTGCGGATCCCTGTCATCACTCCTTGGGGTCTAAACGTCATCCGGGGTCCTATAATCGCCTCCATACCCCCACCCCGCCCTCCGCCCGCCCCTCCTTCACCCCATAGCCTCTCGCCCTCCCTCTAACCTCCTTATTCTTTCTGGCTCACTTAACGTGCCTTGAGGACCTTGAGAGACGATCCAAGTGCCTCTGACCGCGCTTTGGGTGGGAGGGCTCGGGAAAGTGTGTAAAAAAAAAAAAGAAAAACAGGAAAAAGTATTGACGGAAAAATAAAATCTGAATATAGAGCAGTATAGAAAATAATATATGCATCCGAATCACCCGATCCACTTCGGTATGCAGTCAGCGTACATAAACATAAATGAAAAACTAGTTGCCCAATCTCCTTTTTTCCGCCTCAACCTCACGCCGAGCTACATGAAGGGTCTGTAGTGGGTGACAAGTGAGTGAATTATTCATGCAGTTACAACAGGTAACTGGAGGCGGGCACGAGTTGTAAAGTTTGTTGGCTTCTGTAAAGGTTTTTTTTTGCTGACTAGAATGCATTAAGATTTCATTCATTTATATTCTGACTATTTTTTTCCGTAGTACTTGTGTCTGTTTCTCTGTCTACCCATAGTTTTGTACATTTGTCTTGATCTCTCTGTTGTTGTCTGTCTCTGTCTCTGTCTGTCACTCTGCTCTCTCTCTCTCTCTCTTTCTATCTCTTTCTTCTTTCTTTCTTTCTTCTCTCCTCTCTCTCTCTCTCTCTCTCTCTCTCTCTCTCTCTCTCTCTCTCTCTCTCTCTCTCTCTCTCTCATCTGCATATATATATATATATATATATATATATATATATATATATATATATATACATTACACAACACACATATATACATACACACATGTATGTATGTATTTCTCTTACTCTTAGTCTTGTTCTTTCTCTTTTCCTTGCCTTTTCTTTTTATTCTTCTCCCTCTCTATCGCCCTTCCTCTCCCTCTCCCTCTCCCTTTCCCTTCTCTCCTCTCGCCATCTGCACATCCATCACCCAGAAGCACCGACACCCCATTACAAGAAGTGAGTTATTCACGGTGCCTCGCGATAATTTCTGACACCCGGTCCATTACGTCAACTCAGCGGCACCTTCTCCTGACCGATAACACCCGGCATCAAAGACACCTTGACCGAACACTCTTACAAACCCCCCCCCTTCCCTACGCCTAGGAGACAGGCGACAAGGGGGAGAGGGGGGAGAGAGGTCAAGTGGCACCCGAGTCCTGTCCTGCTACTGAGAAAGTGTCGGGAGTAGTGGGGAGGGGGAGGCACTTGAGGCGTGTAAATAACATACCAAAAGATGTGGAGAAGGGAGAAAAAGAGGGACAAAAAGGGGAAAGAAAGCGGGACAAAAAGAGGAAAGCTAAAAAAAAAACGGGAGCAGGGGACCAGTGTTTACCTCAGGCTGTGACACAATGTCAAGATAAATCAGATCAAATCTTTTTCTTGCGTTTCTTTCGCAGATCCGGAACTCGAAGAAAACGAAAAAAAGCCAACCTCACGCGTAATACTCACCCTCTGTGTCCCTCTGTCCCCTTCCTTTTCTTTGCAACGCCCAGCCATTTTTTTACACTCCTCGGTAAGCCCTTGAGTGTATTCTTCAGCGTGTCTTCGCCGGCGAGGCCCTCTTATCACGGCCCGACATTCCCCCTAGGAGCGGCGGGCATGCATAGGAATGGGGTGCTTGGTCGCCGCTGTCAAAGTCATCTGCATACGATATACGGCCCGGATGGTTCCTTACCGACACGCGGAGGTGGAGGGGTGGAGGGGTGGGGAGGAGGGGATGGGGGAAGGCATAGGGGCAGGAGGGGTGGGGAAGGTGTAAGGGGAGAGCAAGATTGGAGGTGGGTTAGGTGGGAGGGAAGGGGAGAGGAAGTGGAGGGGGAGAGAACGAGGAGGGTAGAGGGGGTTGATTTTAATTTTCTAATACTGGGTCGACTAAAGGGGAAAAGGAGGACATTTCAACACAAATTTCCTCTATATGCGAGAACATTTCCGTCATCGAAGATTTCTCTTTTCGTCTTTGGTGAATAAATCTAACACACTGAATCTTAAGTTTCTTGAGAACAGATATCCAACGTGCCTTGCAAAACAAACAGAAAAAGATTTTCTGGCGCAGACTACCGCTTCCACAGCCGAGAGGCCTACGTGGGCCCCATCCCCTTGAATGCAATACCAGTAGATTTCCCAGGGTACACATTGCAACGGCACTCGCAAAGTATGCAAAGTAGTTAAGAATTTCATCGATGGAATGGATGCGATGTAGCGTTCATTGTAGCTCCATTTTTTCACAATTTTTCTTATTACATCTACCGAATATCTTGGAAACCAAGGTATGGCTACTTTGGGCGCATCTAGCAAAGAAAAAATATATATAATAATAATATAAATAAAACAATATTGCTTACCATTTGCGTAGAACTTTTTGGCTTCTTGTTGATATCTGGGACCTTCTGACCAGCTGGAAAATAAGAAAGATAATGGATTAATATACACATAGCAATATAACTTGATATGGGCGCTCAATTTATATCTAAATTGTGTGTTAGATTCTTTGACTATAACTGTATCAATGTAAATGCATACTGTATATACATATACATATGATTAAATAAATGAACAAATAAATATAAACACAAGTGTGTGTGTGTGTGTGTGTGTGTGTGTGTGTGTGTGTTGTGTGTGTGTGTGTGTGTGTGTGTGTGTGTGTGTGTGTGTGTGTGTGTGTGTGTGTGTGTGTGTGTGTGTGTGTGTGTACAAATATACATATATATTACCCTTCTTTCCCTTAGTCACACTTAAGTTCTTTTTGTTATACGCTTACTCTGTATGGCAGTATCCAAACCATATACGCGACAGATATTCATCGAACACCAATTGAACTTTAGCCCATGCATCTTCAGAAACCGTGTGACCTTTCCTGTGTTTATGGCACCGTGAGTATGTCACACCCATAGACCGGGCGGCACCTTAGGGTAGTGCCCTTTATTACTTGTTAATGTCCTGCACGCGGGCACTCCCTCGCCGTTGTGCACATCTGCTGCAATCAGGGCGATGCTGGCACTGTCTTGATGTGTCGAGAGCAACGAGTTTAATTGCACGACCGTCAAACTTACACTAACAGGATGACAATAAATCAAATGGAAGAACAACACAACAGCGATAGTTCTGGGCGCACAGCTGGCCCCGCAGCCTGTGTGACCTGACAAGATCAAGTGTCCTAGCCTGCGGTAGATTTGCTTCCTTGGAAAAAGAATGAAGACGAATACTAGGAAAAATAAATAGTGGAGAAAACAACCAAACACTTTCGGAATCACACCACTTCGTTATTCACCAATCAACCTATTTATAGACCGAACTTGTCATCTTCGAAACCTCGAGAAAAAAATAGTAAACTGGTATAGGTTGGCACCCCTTCCACACCCCTCCTCCGATGCCAAATATTTGACCTATAACCAATACACAGGGAGCTACTGTGTACCAAAAGCAAGGCGAGAGTACTGACTCTTCACCTCATTGTGGTTGAAAGGCGCTCGGATCTGCCTTTGTATGCCAATGCATCGAAGCTTACACGTGAGCACGTCTGCTGATATAAGCGGTATGATACTATCTGACTTTTTGTGTACTTGTATGATTTTTGTCTATTTATCTATATTATGTAAATCTCATTTGGTCTGTCTGTCAAACTCTGTCTGTAAGTCTGAGTCTGGCTCTCCTTTTGTCTGCCTGTGTACCTGCCTGCCTGCCTACTTCTCACTCTCTCTCTTACTTTCACTCTTACTCTCACTCCCTCTCTCATCTGGGAGAAGCTACGCGAAGGGTAGTCAACAAGAACTAAAGTTGAATACTCAATTACAAACAGCATCATGAACTCGTAGTATTAATGAATGAACGTTGGCAGGACAATGAGACAAGCTTAAATCTTGGCAGGGCAGCGTAATTAAAAATGTTCTATGGTGAAACCCAGGTATACATAGAAGTTAACCGAGATGAGTATCGACCTGTTGATAATACGTAAAAGAGTGAAAGTGTAACACATTTTAATGTGTAGACCAGAGAGAGGAGAGAGAAGAGAGAGAGGGAGGGAGAGGGAGGGAGGGAGGGAGGGAGGAGAGGGAGAGGGAGAGGAGAGGGAGAGGGAGAGGGAGAGAGAGGAGAGAGAGAGAGGAAGAGAGAGAGAGGGAGAGGAGAGAGAGAGAGAGAGAAGAGAGAGAGAGAGAGAGAGAGAGAGAGAGAGAGAGAGAGAGAGAGAGAGAGAGAGAGAGAGAGAGAGAGAGAGAGAGAGAGAGAGAGAGAGAGAGAGAGAGAGTGAAGAAAAAGAAAAGAGAAAGGAAGAGAAAACAAGAGAAGAGAAGAGAAATTACCACCAAGCCACACAAGTAAGCGGAACCGAGGATAATAAACCTGACTAAAATGAAATCCCCCAAGACAAAAGGGCCCGGCCAAGCTCACCCACGGAGGAACGTGTCAAAATACAGGAAATCTCGAGAGTGTGTGATCCGAGCAGACGTTTACGAGGAAGGTAAACATATCGGAAAAGAGGGAACGGGGCGAGGGTGTGGTGTCCTAGGTATTGTGCGCTGGGCTGCGTGTTATAGTGCCCGGGTTCCGTGTCCTGGGGATGCGTGACCCACCGTGTTATCTTTCGGGGGTTATGCTGAGAATCTTTCTTTAAGCTGGTTTGTGTTAAGTGGGGGCATTTCGTATTCTATTTTGTGTCATCACGCACGACACTTGATTATGTTACTGAAAAAATGAGTTCAAGTTCGTGTCATCATGTGCTAGACAGCTTTTTATTCGTTAAAAACTATGGTCTTAAGTGCTTGTCATTTTTAATCCTGCGCTGTTTCTTGCACCTCAGCGCTCTTCGCTGTTTTCTGCACTTCATCAG
>NW_020868669.1:125000-127500 GCF_003789085.1 Penaeus vannamei
AAGAGATGGGAAAACATGATCAGAGATAACATGGGTTGTGAAAGTGGAAGTGCGATACTGCAAAGGATAAAAAAGGAAAGCACAACACTCCGCGATTGAGATGGCAGCAACAATAACATCAACATTCTAAAAGGTCTTGCGATCAGTTCCCCTTTCCTTGGTGACTCATATATGACTTTATTTACCGAAGTAAAACATACACAGTTTGAACACTAACAGGCGGCCACAGTGCCCACCTCACAGGGCCAGAATATCCCTTACTCGCAAGGTGCCAAATGACAAACATTTCCGGTTGCGGAATTTTCCTCTCCTTTTCTATCTCTCTCTCTCTCTCTCTCTCTCTCTCTCTCTCTCTCTCTCTCTCTCTCTCTCTCTCTCTCTCTCTCTCTCTCTCTCTCTCTCTCTCTCTCTCTCTCTCCCCCTCCCTTTAGGTCTCCTTACTGCCTGTGACTTCCCCCTTACCTGGCGAAAGAGTTCGGGAAGTGCCCGGGCATTCTAGACCTCTTGACCAACGCGGGGAAATAAATGTGACGCTCATCAAGAAATATACAGTCGGGAACGTGGCCACGGCACAGTCGACGGGCTCTGCTGTGAACACAATGCGACTGGCACAGTGCCTCGTTCATCGCATTTTATGATGTTGCGACTGCAGCTATAGATCAAAGCCAAGAGACGAGTGCTTTTGTTTTCCTCTTTAGCTGTTGTTTACAACATAAACCGAAAAGAAAAAAAAATCTTGCGTCTTTTCCTCTTTGAAACAACATAAACAATATAACCAAAAGCAAAAATAAAATGCTTCATCTCAGTCAATTTTCCCTAAACCTAAGTGAAAAAAGAAAAAGAAACAGAACATGACCACATAATAAGATACATATGAAAACGCATAAAAACGCCACTGTACACACAAGGAAAATACGGTTCAAGTATCGATCGAAACACAACAAACAAACAGCCCGCCGGCCATTACTTCATTACAGCGTATCAATCTTATGAAAGGAATATTGTACAAATCAAAATAAACATCGCCAGAGTGACCTACAACGGATCCGGGCTGCTGCACAGAGGGTTCGATCCTCTTGTAAAACGGGCTGGTGTCGGTTTCCTCCGCTTCCCCAGGTTGGCCTTCGCGCAGCCGTTATTTGTAGTATAAGTGTCTGTGTGTGTTTATATATATATATATATGTGTGTGTGTGTGTGTGTGTGTGTGTGTGTGTGTGTGTGTGTGTGTGTGTGTGTGTGTGTGTGTGTGTGTGTGTGTGTGTGTGTGTGTGTGTGTGTGTGTGTGTGTGTGTGTGTGTGTGTGTGTGTGTGTGTGCGTGCGCGCGTGTGTGTGTGTTATATATATATATATATATATATATATATATATATATATATATATATATATATATATATGGTAGAAAAACCCACGATGCACAAACTAGATTTACTGAGGAAAGTCTCACTTTCTTCAGTAAATCTAATTTGTGCATCTGTGTGTGTGTGTGTGTGTGTGTGTTTGTGTGAGAGTGTCTGGGTATAAACATGCGTGTAGATGTGTGTGTGTGTATGTACACACACACACACACACACACACACACACACACACACACACACACACACACACACACACACACACACACACACACACACACACACACACACACACACACACACATATATATATATATATATATATATATATATATATATATATATATATATATATATATATATATATATAATATACATCTCTGCTTGGCTGCCTGTCTACCTGCCTGCCTGCATGTCGGCCAATGTGCTTCCATATAAAGCTATATTAAAAACCCTGACTGGCTTGAAAAGGTGCTCAGAGGGATTCACTATAAGGCAAAGTTGATCTGTAACTATGTTAATCAACACGTCCTGCGTCCGATGTGCCTGTAAGTACACAACCATACGTGCCCCTGAATGCATTAATATATGAATCAGCAGTTACGTCTATTTACACGCTCCTCAACTCCCCCCTCCCCCTCTTCCTCGCCCCTAGCGCCACCGGCCCAAGTGCCTGACAAATTGACTAATACAAGTACGGCCATCTTAATGCCTCATTTACATAAATCCTTAAGACGTTCCTATCTCCATTCCCGCTTCACCCACCGGCAAGCAGACGGCTGTGTGTGTGTGTATGTGCGGGTGTATACAAGCCACCCACATTAATTAAGTGGGCGTGTTGGTAGCTTCCTTCAGCACTTACCGCCCACGGCAAGAGATGGGAGGGGGAAGGACGTGGGGTAGAGGGTGGGGAAGGCTGGCAAGAAGGAGAGGGGGGAGGCGAGAAGTGGAAACGAGGAGAACTGAATGGGTATTGTGCCCTGTCTCTCTCTCCTCCCTCTCCCTCTCTCCTTCCTTCCTTCATTTATTCCCGTCTTCCCCTCTCCTCCCTCCCTCTATCGCTTTCCTTCCATCCCTCATTCAATGATCCACTCTCTCACTTACAAACTCCTTTCATCCGTCCTCCCTGCCTCGTTCCCTGTCCATC
>NW_020868669.1:132500-140000 GCF_003789085.1 Penaeus vannamei
TTCTTTTCCTTTTTGACTTCTAAGAGAAAAAATAGGAGAGTTCAACGGACAGACGACAAACACTGAAATACAGTGAATCTACAGAGCGATAAAAACTTCCTTTCAAGAAAAAAAATCCAAAAATGTCCAAAGGATCGTGCCATATCGAAAAGATCTAGCTTCTTTCCTTTCCTTGATCCTGTCTGCTATATTTCAGGGCATTAGCGCCACTTCTACTCCGGCTCTGCCTACAGAGGGGAAAGTGGAAAGGGGAATATAAAGGTCTAAACGAGGGATGCTAAAAATAGGAAGGGAGGAAGAATATGTGTGTGTGTGTGTGTGTGTGTGTGTGTGTGTGTGTGTGTGTGTGTGTGTGTGTGTGTGTGTGTGTGTGTGTGTGTGTGTGTGTGTGGCGAAAGAGAGGGAGAGAGGAAGAGAGAGAGAGAGAAGAGAGAGAGAGAGAGAGAGAGAGAGAGAGAGAGAGAGAGAGAGAGAGAGAGAGAGAGAGAGAGAGAGAGAGAGAGAAGAGAGAGAGAGAGAGAGAGAATTTTGAAAGGTAGCAGTCTTGCCTTGGGATTAACTTTGGTTGAGAAAAAATGAACACGTAGGATTACCAGATGGATTATTTGGGAAACATTCCTCGAGAGATTAATATGCATGCACGCACGCACGCACGCACACACACCACACCACATACATAAACACATACAAACTACACACACACATACATGCACACGCACACATACACAGGTAAGGCAAATCAACCCGAAACACAGATACAATGGACAGACAAAGCTTGTGGGCGTCACCGCACCCACCTGCTCACAGTCTGCTGTTCAACGCGTCAATGGGCGTCTTGTTCAGCCCGCGCGTCGGCTAGCATTATCAAATCAGGTCCACTGACAACCGACAGCATGGAGGGGAGGGAATAGGAGTGTAAGAGAGGGAAGGGGGGGGGATTCGGAATGGAAGAGCGAGGGATGCAACCGTGAAGTTGTTAGTGTGCCCACCCATCCCACAACCCGCATTTGTGCTTCTCCACCCACCCCATAACCCAATACGGGGCCCTTCACCCACCCCACAATCCGCTAATATGCCCGTTCACGCCCTCACTCAACCTCACAACCCGCTACTATGTCCGTTCACGCCCTCACTCAACCCCACAACCCGCTACTATGTCCGTTCACGCCCTCACTCAACCCCACAACCCGTTACTATGTCCTTTCACGCCCTCACTCAACCCCACAACCCGCCCCTGCCTCAGTTCCTTTCTCTTTATCCTTTCCTCTCGGCATCTGCAAGCATAATCCTTGGGTTGCCGGTTCATAAATAATTGCATTTGCAAGATTCGATTCGAAAATCTTTAAACACGAAGGACTGTGAGTCATGAAACCAGCAAAGACATATATCTTCGACTTCGGACTTATATAATAATAAAAAAAACAATAAAGGGAGCAAGAAGGATAAACATGATAAATAAAAACAAATAAAGAAAGGGGGGAACAGAAAGGGATCCAGCTGTAAAAGCTTAATCCCAATCAAGTCCCAATCTGTTTTCCGCTTTGCCCGAGCATGTTTGTTTGGGCAGGTGAGTAAACGCAAGGTGGGTGATTGTATGAATGATCACGTGGGGAGGTAAGGGGTGAGGGAGAGGGGAGGGGTATGGCACGATAAGGGAGTTTGGATTGCCTAATATATATAGAGCTTCAACATTAGCATGGGGAAGGGTATATGGATATATTATTTTAGTATGTCATCACCCAGAAATAAGTAGCATCAACAGAAGCAGCGGCCTTTATCAAACATACAATGAACATTTGTCAATTTAAAAAATGCTAATAATAATTAAAATGCCGCTAAAAAAAACAGCATGATGCAACCTTCGATGTTTGCTTTCGATTCCCATAAACAAGGGACTTTATCGCGCATTGGCGAGGGCGCGTTTTTGACTGCGCGTATCCGGTGAAGAAATCCAGCCGGGGCAGATCTCCTCGCCGTGTTGCTCCAGCGATAATAAGCGGCGAGCAGGGACGCGGGGGCGCTCTCTAGGGACACCCTCAAAGTGTGAGGCGAGGCCCTCTGGCGTCCCAACTTGCTTTCGGCGCTCGAAGCTCGCCCGCCCGCACCCGCCCGCGTCACACCTGCAGTCTCTGTGCAAGGATCTGGTCTTATTCTGTCAGATATATTTCCGTATCTTAAACTTGTACACGTGGGTATTAAGCGAGTTTTATCAATATTTCTAAAGGAGCTGAATGTCCGCTTCATTAAATGCAGATAAGAACTGCAAGGCCACGGAGACTCATGTAAAACTGTTTAATTAGTTAATCCTTACGAAGAAGAAAAAAAAAGTAAATAGAAGAAAAGAAAAATTGAAGAAAAGGAGGAAAAGTCATAAATTCACATCAAATCAGTGATCTATATTCACAATTCCGTCTCGCCCTTTACTGGCCACATCCAGCGAATCAGCGCCTCCTTTGACGCCTCAAACTAAAGCCCATAGAAGGCTCCACTCAAGGGACCGCACCACTTAACCAATTAAGACAAGCAGGTCCTTGACTGGGCTCACCGAGGCAGCAATTAAGCAGTTAGGATATCTGCTTTGTAGGTATTGGTAGCATGTACACCAAACGGTCCAGTTCGCACAGGATACACACAAACCCGGAGGGTATTGGCGCCTCAGGGGACTGCCAATAGAATCCCCCTCCCTCCCTCTCCCCCTCCTTCCCCTCCACACCAGGAAGGCGATGCCGGTGGGCACTGATTGCCATCCATAGCATGGCACTGCCACATAAAGTACAGGTCCCTCGGGTGTAGCTGTGCCACATGGATCTCATTAGCTACTGGGGCTGGTCTGTGCAATCGCCGTCCCTTGCAAGTGAAGTATGGATTCATGGGACATTAACTATTTCTACAGGCTTGGGAAATTAAGCATGGCAGTAGACGAGGCTGCTAAATTGGGGGCGAAGTCAATATCACGCAAGGCGTTCAAGTGTACACACACACACACACACACACACACAAACATATATATAATCCTACTCTTTCTGTCTGCTTAATCATGATTTCCAGTTTCCCTACACTTCAAAAGAAAACCGATGAACTATGAGTAAAATCGAGAGTAAAAGGACTACAACAGTTTTTCAAACAGTGACCTCTACACGAAAGACCCCATGTTTTCACAAAGATAATCTTCCGAGATAGTGATAATGATGCTGCTGGTTTTCGACTATAGAACGATTTCACATCACCAGAGGACCCGCTTATTTCAGGCACGGCCCCATAAAAGGAGTGAGAACCATGCAGTGCCTCCTAACACAAACATCGTTCATTTTCCTTGTAGAACAAATCAAGAGGTTTCGTCGTGGTATTGCAGGCAACAATTTCGCGTATCTTCAAAATTACGGGTAATCATGAGGACCAAGTTTTTTTTTTTGTTCATATTTTTTTTCCTGTTTTAACGTTTAGGAGAATGGCTACGAACGAGTCATTAGCAGCAAATGGCTTAAACAGTACATTCAGACGCGATATGGCTTTATAAATCCAAACAGAAAAAGGCGAGAGATTGAAAGAGAGGGAGAGGGAGAGGGAGAGGGAGAGGGAGAGGGAGAGAGAGAGGGAGAGGGAGAGAGGGAGAGGGGAGAGAGGGGAGAGGGAGAGGGAGGAGAGAGAGAGAGAGAAGAGAGGGAGAGAGAGAGAGAGAGAGGAGAGAGAGAGAGAGAGAGAGAGAGAGAGAGAGAGAGAGAGAGAGAGAGAGAGAGAGAGAGAGAGAGAGAGAGAGAGAGAGAGAGAGAGAGAGGAGAGGAGAGAGAGAGAGAGAGGGGGAGAGAGGGAGAGAGGGAGGGAGGGAGGGAGGGAGAAGAGAGAGAGAGAGAGAGAGAGAGAGAGAGAGAGAGAGAGAGAGAGAGAGAGAGAGAGAGAGAGAGAGAGAGAGAGAGAGAGAGAGAGAGAGAGGGAGAGGGGGGAGGGAGAGGGAGGGAGGGAGTGAGGAGAGAGAAGAGAGAGAGAGAGAGAGAGAGAGAGAGAGAGAGAGAGAGAGAGAGAGAGAGAGGAGAGAGAGAGGGAGGAGAGAGAGAGGAGAGAGAGAGAGAGAGAGAGAGAGAGAGAGAGAGAGAGAGAGAGAGAGAGAGAGAGAGAGAGAGAGAGAGAGAGAGAGAGAGAGAGAGAGAGAGAGAGAGAGAAGAGAGAGAGAGAGAGAGAGAGAGAGAGAGAGAGAGAGAGAAGAGAGGAAGGAGAGAGAAATGCAGAAAGACAGACTGACACACACACACACACACACACACACACACACACACACACACACACACACACACACACACACACACACACACATACAAAGAATAAAAAACTAAAATATTTTCCAAGTAAAAAAAAAAAAAAAAAAAAAATCCAAACTAATCCTTCCGCACACAGGTAAACCGGCAGCGAGGAGGGAGCACCTGCATGGCTGACGAAACATTGATGGGAGAGAAACACCTTAACCGCGGCGATGATGTTGACACGAACGACCACAACATCCGAGAACTGGCTTGTGTACGAGGAAAAGCACGGTGGAAATGGCACGACCCTAAAAGTAATTATACATTTCGCACGAAGAATGTAGTCGCGGCTGAAGTACACTTTTTTCATTCACGTTTACATTGCGTTTGTCGTATTTTTTCGTATGTAAATGAAATGATAAAATGGGAAGGGATAGAATACTATATTTATTTATTTTCTATATTTTACTATGAATGAAGGAAAAGTGGAAAATGATGATAAAAATGACACAGCCAGGAAAAGAATTCAGAAATGGAGGATAACAGACCCACTAATTTATGTCTCCTACACCCGCCCACTCACCCACCCTCATACGAGAGATAACACGCCCACGTGACGATACCAGACCTGATAGCGCCTACTCCAGCTGATGAGGGATCTGGCGCTGGAGGGGTGGGGGTGGGGGGTCACGTAGACCACTGCGTCACGTGACTTTATCCGTGGCATTTTGTGAAGAGAGAATAAAAATGATAAAAGATAAGGGATGAATATCACTTAGTGACGCGAATTATAAAGATATAAGAAACACGTTTTTTTTTATTATTAACCTCAATAAGACGAAGGAAAAATAAGAGGAAGGAATAATTACATGTCAAATGACATGTGCATGTTTGCATATATGTGTGCTTTCCGGTGTTCATTCATGCGTGTATGCACATTACACAAATGCATAAATATATACAAACACATACACACATACACACGAAATTTTAAAAATGTAATGCAAAAGATATATCGCGTTTTGATTGAACCCTAATGAGTATTACAATATTACAACAACAACAACAACAAAACTAAACCAGAAAACACCCAGGAATGAATACAAATGACAAACCCCAGACAACAGCAACAACAACAACAACAAAATACCTAGAAAAAAGTAGAAAAAGGCCAAACTCAAATACGTGACCATTCCTCCCGGCCTCCTCGCGGACCTATGACCCCCCCCCCTTCCCTCCCAGTGTCGGCTGTCGTGACGGTCAGACATAAAAGGCCAATGACAAAAAAAAAAGGGGGGGGGGGGCTCCATTAACCGCTGTAGTCCTCCGTGTGTTGTGGTTGCTGCTCGCTGTGTGGTGAGATGGCTCAAGATATCGCTTCGTTTGAAAAGATAAAAAGGCGAAAAAAGGAGAGAAAAATGTAAAACTCTGTTTAGATATATCGGATTGATCAGCTTTGCAACATGGGCCTTCGTTAAGGATGTGTGGGTGGATGGGGAAGGAGGAGGGGATGGAGGTGGCGGTGACGAAAGAAGAACTGTATAAAAGGAATAAACACACATATAAGATAGAGGAAGAGAGAAGTAGTAGAATGAGTTGGAGGGGAAAGAGAAGGAGAAGGAGGGGAAGGAGGAGGAGGAGGAGGAGGACGGGAAGTTGGGGAGGAGGACGAGGAGGAGGACGGGAAGTTGGGGAGGAGAAGAAGAAGGAGACAAAGAAAAAGAAGAAGAAGAGGGAGGAGCAAGACGAAGAAAAGGAGGAGGAGAAAGAGTAAAAAGAGGAAATGGAGGAAATGGAGGAGGAGGTGAAGGAGGAGGAGGAGGAGAAGAAAATGATGAAAGGGAATGAAGGCGAGCGAGATAGACAAGAAATAAAAACGGATAGAGAAATCCCAATAAATAAGAAAATAATAAAAATGGCTGCTTCCCTCCCTCAGACACCGACAAACCAAGACTCCAATATCGGTTCTCTGCAAAGCACCACGAACCTAAACCATCCTCGGCTATGATGGAATCCCATGCTTTGTTTACAGGGCAGGATGGGTGTGGATTCTCTTAATTACAGAGAATCAGGGACCTTATGTCAACACCACACAAACGAGGATCAGACAGAAGAGAGGGGAATTTAAGGGGGGGGGGGCTCATCTCAACCCTATTTCCCCTTTCAACTAGGCTTTGCTTGTATCTCTATTTCCCCTTAAATAAGCAAACAGTTAATAAGCAAAAAATCAAACACGAACACATCAAGAACTCGGTCTATCTAGAGAACATCACAACAAAAGAAAAACAACAAGAAGAAAACAAAGAAACGGAAATCACCAAGAGATGAATACCGACTGTTTATTTGCGCGTGTCTTTGTGACATCCCCGCCCTAAAGTTGACCAGCTGACGTCCCATTCACTGACACGACCAGCCAAGGGACCGAGGGAGACACGCTCCTTCCCCGACAGGTAAGGCAGACGCGAATGCAGCAGACTGGCTATCATTTTTTTTTATTTACTATTTTATTATCATTATAATTATTATCATTGTTGTGGTTATTTTCATATATATATATATATATATATATATATATATATATATATAATATATATATATATATATTTTTTTTTTTTTTTTTTTTTTTTGAAAAGTGACTGATAGATAATGTCAGTGTATATGAGTGGAGGAATGGGGAGGGGGAGGGGAAGGGGAAGGGAAGGGAGGGAGAATAAGAGGAAGATGAAGATGAAGAAGAAGAAGAAGAAGAAGAAGAAGAGAGAGAGAGAGAGAGAGAGAGAGAGAGAGAGAGAGAGAGAGAGAGAGAGAGAGAGAGAGAGAGAGAGAGAGAGAGAGAGAGAGAGAGAAGAGAGAGAGAAGAAGGAGGAAGGGAGAAAGACAGAAAGAAAAAGAGAAAGAGAGAGAGGGGGGGCGAGGGAAACGCATGTGAAAATACATAAAAGATAACTCGATACAGGCTATCTTTTCGAAGGGGAGAGTGGCTGCGGTGCCCTCAGATAGCCCTAGGAGGGGAGACACAAGGAAGAGCTGCAGCTGTTCCTGGGAAGTGATGGTGTGCGTTCTACGGTGCGCGGCTTACACAAAATTGCATTAGAAGAAGCAAGGGATGTAAAGGTGAATGCAATTAGGACATTCTACAGGTGGGAAGACATGCAAGGAAAAAGATCACATCCTGCGTCCTTCATCAAACTTATTCCACATTTTTTTCCATTTCACCCGATAATCCGACTTCAAGCATACCCTCCTCTTAGGCTTTTTATCCCTT
>NW_020868669.1:150000-162500 GCF_003789085.1 Penaeus vannamei
AGTACTATTAATACTATGGTTATAAGAGAACAATAATAAAAAGAGACCGTAAGAAGAAAATCTAAAATGAGAAAATTCCCAAAAACAAAATCTGCCCTGGTTCAGCTAAGGCATGGGCGTGGTGAGTTCGAGTAGGTCTCAGGGGGCGGGTTTGATAGAAGCCGCAGATAAGCTGCATGCCTCCTTACGCAGGAGGGGATGCTAAAGGAACTTTTTTCTAGCATTAAAGACGATAAGGACAGAGGCTCATCCCTTCAAATGAAGAATAACATTTCAGAGTCATACTTAAATGGAGGGATTTGTCTTCGTTAAACCTTTCGAACTTTGACCTCTTGGAAAAAAACAAGGAATAAAGTTATAGAGTCCACACACAATAGCACTGGTCAGTTGACTGCCGAGTTCCCAGGGGACCAGAGAGAGGGCCACGAAGGGGGACTTCGCTGATCAGACGGATAGGAAACTGAAGCTCCACCGGCGCTCGGATAAAGGTCGTCGCAGCAATAGGCCTCCTGAAGGTTTCCTCTGGCCTTCGTCGGGGAAAATCTTGGCCTTTGCGATATCCTCTCGTATATTGCTCTAATCTCCTACTCTCCGTTTAACTCTCTCTCTCTCTCTCTCTCTCTCTCTCTCTCTCTCTCTCTTCCCTAGCAATTATATAAGTAAATCCAAGCTCAGAAAGTCAAATAACTTCCCACACAAACTGACAAAAAGTCATAAAACAACCTGTGGGAAATGAACTTCTCATATCAAGATTTTGATATGTTATTTTACCTATTTAGTATCTAGTCACTGTAGCATTTCATGTCATTTCCATCAATCTAGAACCCACGTCTACGCTATCAACTTTAACATATAAACCCTACAAAAAATCGAGAGATACCTATGTACTTACTAGTGTCACAAGCCAACAAAATGAAGATCTGTATGATATTCCCATTCGTGTGCATCAGCTCCTTTTCCCTTAAACATGTATACACGGGAATCTTGTTATCTCCCCCATTCATAAATAAACAAGAGCATAAACACATACCGCAGTTTTTTCACAGAAGAGAACAATTAAGTACAATACAGAACCACATAAAAATACGGGGGTCGTAACTAAAGCCCCTAAATCTGGCCGCATGGATTCTTCCTTAAGCTGAACCTGGGCGGGGACTGCGTTGGAGTGGGATGGGGGTGGGGGTGGAGATACATTGCACGCTTATAATTTTCACTAAATGGATATCTCGGCCACTGAATTGCGAGCCGGTGCATTTCAGCCCATTTCCGGTTACGGTGGAAAGGAAATTAAACTTAATTAGCGCATTTCCCTCCTTTTTAAACGACTTTTCAATGTCGACACAAAGCGATTTTAAAATATTTGCAAGAAATATGTATACAAACAAACTTAAAAAAAGAACAATTATACGGTAACATTCCCCCCATAAAATCACTATCTTTTAGACCATCAAAACGACTCACTATTAAAAAGCATTTTATTTCAAGAAAAGAGAAAGAGGGAAGGAAAAGGGAGAGGAGACATGGCAATCTTCAAACTGATAGCAACAACAATAGCCGCTCGCCTCGTCGCTATGGTCTTTACTTGTTGCCAGTAAGGACCTCCGTGTTATCATCAGATAGCCCTTGGGGTAGAGGAGGCTGATACCATCTTCAACTTTACAGCTGCAATTCACCACGCTAAAGCCCGGGTATTTTCGGAAGAGAAACGTCTTTCGGGGAAAGAGCCAGTTAGGAGTGAGTGAAACGGAGAAATAAATAGAAATAGAGATGTATGCGAGAGAGAGAGAGAGAGAGAGAGAGAGAGAGAGAGAGAGAGAGAGAGAGAGAGAGAGAGAGAGAGAGAGAGAGAGAGAGAGAGAGAGAGAGAGAGAGAGAGGAGAGAGAGAGAGAGAGAGAGAGAGAGAGAGAGAGAGAGAGAGAGAGAGAGAGAGAGAGAGAGAGAGAGAGAGAGAGAGAGAGAGAGAGAGAGAGAGAGAGAGAGAGAGAGAGAGAGAGAGAGAGAGAGAGAGAGAGAAGAGAGAGAGAGAGAGAGAGAGAGAGAGAGAGAGAGAGAGAGAGAGAGAGAGAGAGAAGAGAGAGAGAGAGAGAGAGAGAGAGAGAGAGAGAGAGAGAGAGAGAGAGAGAGAGAGAGAGAGAGACAAACACAAAGACGGGATTAAAAATAACACTCCATAAGTAACTGCTATAGTGGAGCCCTTCCACTTCTATAAAACAAAACAGAAAATAAAAGTGAACCTCAGAACGACTTCTCGCGGTGGGGGGTCTCAAGGAGTCGGCAGAGATTGGCAGGGGCGGTGGAGGGAGAGGGAAGGGGAGGGGGAGGGGGAGGGACAGCTCATAACCCCAGGTGAGAACTGCGTGTTTACTGATGCTTTGATATGATTCCTTTTGCTCTCACAGCCCTTAAGACTTTGACGAATCCCGGCGGGCTTCGGGCGGTCTCGTCAAGGGGGTTTTAGGGCTCTGTAAATTGCGAGGAGGTCCAGACGTAAGACATGTCACAGGTCGTAGATGGTATCTGTGTGTGTGTGTGTGTGTGTGTGTGGTGTGTGTGTGTGTGTGTGTGTGTGTGTGTGTGTGTGTGTGTGTGTGTGTGTGTGTGTGTGTGTGTGTGTGTGTGTGTGTGTTTTGTGGCTAGGGAGCCTTCCTGATTTTTTTTTCGCTTTACTGCTTATTTCGAGCCTTGTAAGCTCAAAAGAATGCAAAGTACTAAAATGAATGGTCCACAGAAAAACACGTTTGGGAGCCTACAAGTACACTATGTCTTCTGAGGATGAGGAGCGTAAAACTCGAGGGTTTGGTCAGATCCTGGAGGAAGTGACGAAGCCAAAGATTGTACGCGATTTTGACCAGAATTCTCCATTTTATTTCATTTTTGTGGTCAATTGCATGTCTGCCTTATTGTTTTAGTATATTGTTCTATGAATAAGGATAACAAACTCAGGGAGTGATTAGTAAAGACGAAAGGGAACGTTATTATCTAAATATACAAATACCTATTCACTAGTCGCGACCACACACACGCTTACAAACAAATAAACAAGTAAACAACACACACACACACACACACACACACACACACACACACACACACACACACACACACACACACACACACACACACACACGCACATAAATACAAAAGCAGCCACACACACACAAAGATACAGTTGAGTGATAGAATGAACAGCTGTTGTTCATCTCGTCTACGAGAACACTGGCGAGCAGACAAGATGTAATCCTCCGTCTCGGGACTTAACACGGTGACCCGACAGATCCTTTGCAGGGATGATCTTATATACAATCTTCAGGTAAAAACAAACATCCCTGACAGGGGTCAAAGCATGCCCTTCCATCCCTGCAGATTGCGGGACCGGCTGTCAATTGGTGTTGGATCCAAAACGCAGGGAGGCGAGGAGCAATAAAAAAATATGATAAATATAGATGCAAAAATTATCTTTTTATATACAACGATGTGCAGCACATAAGGTATTTCATTGGCAAAATAAACATGAAAGGAAAACATTAAAAATATGTACCCGACAGAAAAAAAATGATGGTACGGAAATTTATGTTACACTGTTTTGCATCTGAGGACCGTATGTATGCACCTCTGTAGGTGGCGCGCGTGCGCTTTTTCTGTGTGTAAGAGAGAGAGAGAGAGAGAGAGAGAGAGAGAGAGAGAGAGAGAGAGAGAGAGAGAGAGAGAGAGAGAGAGAGAGAGAGAGAGAGAGAGAGAGAGAGAGAGAGAGATGAATGGATATAATGTGCTTACACACATTTATATGTTCGCATACTCTTCGCATGATTAATTATTCATATGCACATATCTTACCGTGCATTTACAGATACCGTACACACACACTGTACACAGCCACACAAACACGAAACGGGGAAATGGAGACAAAGGGAGAAGGGGGAGGGGGAGGTTAAGAGCAATAGCCACACTCCGCAGCGACAAGCGCCTCCTCTACTTTGCAGATTAAAAACAAACAGGAAAATCCTCGCTTTCATTTACTCTTTGGCGTATGTTAAGCCTCATACATCAAAGACTTTGCGGCGTAAACTGCTCGAAGGACCAGACCGCTAATAACAAGGGTAAACAGTTTCCGGTCAGATAAGGTGGGTCTGACTCGCAGATGCAAGAGACACAATGACGCTGAATGCAATCGCAGATAGAAAAAAAAAAAAAAAAGAGGGGGAACGGAGAAAGAAAGAAGAATATAGAGGTTACTCCACTTCATTAAATTCATGACAGAGATAAATGAACCTGCGGAGGGAATATTTACATACAGCCAGCAACTGTTCCTTATATGCAAGTCAACACAGATGTTTGAAATCGACGAAGCGAATCCACTCAATCGTTTGCCCTTCCCTACTGGCCCTCCCTCCCCCTCCCCCTAGCATGCAAACGGCAGCAGATGCGTGCGTTCATAGTGCTTTCCTCTTGCGTGCGTCGATGTGGTTTATGAGCTTTGTGGTTGTATCTTTCTTCTTAATAAAAGAAGAGATTGTAAGTGAAGTATATGTATAACATATGCTTTCCACCTAAGCTGTAATGCATCGTTTCTAAACCCATGAAGGACTGAAATATGTGGCAGGTCCGATGATTTACTGCAATAGTTCTAAATAAAAAATAAAACTGACCATTATCAGCATTGCCACTTTCCTTTGCTAAAATTCTCGATAGCTATCAAATATCCCGACGACCCACGAATACAGAGTCGAAAAGATCACCTTCGTCGACAAGAATAGAAATTCATTGAACTTCTGCTATAATGAAACAATGTAGGGCATCTCAGCAGGCAATAACTCACTATCGAAATAACATCTACTTCATTCTAGACAGGGATGGTGGAGGGAGGAGGGGGATGGGGAAGGGAGGGAGTGCTCGACTACGCTCGGATTAGTGGCTCTTAGAAGGTGAGACATCAAACGTGGCACTCTGTACCTGGCACTCCTGAGATACTGTGAGGCTCATGGACCACGTCTAAACGGAGAAATGGAACGGTAGATGAGAGGATAAATATAACGATTTAAGTAAGATGCCATAAACATGTGGGAAGAGGGATCGCATTTTCTTTCTCAAGAGTGAACAAACATGGATGGAGAGGGAGGGAGGGAGAGGGAGAGGGATATATATATATATATATATATATATATATATATATATATATATATATATATATATTATATATATATAGAGAGAGAGAGAGAGAGAGAGAGAGAGAGAGAGAGAGAGAGAGAGAGAGAGAGAGAGAGAGGAGAGAGAAAGAGAGAGAGAGAGAGAGAGGGAGAGAGAGAGAGAGAGAGAGAGAGAGAGAGAGAGAGAGAGAGAGAGAGAGAGAGAGAGAGAGAGAGAGAGAGAGAGAGAGAGAGAGGAAGAGAGAGAGAGAGAGAGAGAGAGAGAGAGAGAGAGAGAGAGAGAGAGAGAGAGAGAGAGAGAGAGAGAGAGAGAGAGAGACAAAGGCAGAGTCACAGAGACTAAAAAGTAAAAAAAAAAAGATTCCTAAGAGTTCCTTGGAAAGGAGATGTCTGTGACACCTGAAGAATTCCCACATAGGACCCGGCAACTGTTGCCAAGAACAACACTGGCAACGGCAGGATTAACCATTTAGCAGGTGATTAACACGGATAGAAAATCGCCAGTTTAAGGCATCAGACCCTCACGGAAAGAGCTGTGAAAGGCAGGACACGCACACACGCACACACACACACACACACACACACACACACACCACACACACACACGCACACGCACACGCACGCACACACACACACACGCACACACACACACACGCACGCATACACACACACACACACACACACACACACACACACACACACACACACACACACACACACACACACACACACCACACACACACACACACACACATATATGTATGTATAAATATACATATATATAATAAATATATATATATTATATATATTCATAATATATATATACATACATACATACATACATACATACATACATACATACATATATATATATATATATATATATATATATATATATATATATATATATATATATACATACACATATACATACACACTTATATACATATATGTGTGTATGCATGCACGAGTTTTCTGCAACCTCTTATCTAACAAAGAGGTTAAAAGAAATGCTAAAAAAAACACGCAACTGCATCGAATAATTCCTTGAAAAAGCCTGTAACAGGAGGAATCAGCCTGCCCGACACGCCGCGAAGAGGCAAAGATTGAGCGAAACACAGCAGCTATTTTTCGACACTTGTGTTCCCGAACATCAGATAATCATCGCGATACGTTTTCTCTTTGTTTACTTTCCGTTTTCTTTCTCCTTTCTTTACTTTGTTCGTGTTCTCCCACCCTTTCTTGTTCTTTTTCTTTCCGTTACAAGGCGCGCTGGCACCAAGGGAATCCAACCAGGCCCATCGCCATTTCTCCACACAAACTAGGATAACACTTGTGCCCGGGGTAACATCCCCTCCAACACGTTACCCCCTTGGATAACGGAGGTCGTTGGATAACAAGATCAACACGCTGGCTTGTCAACGGGGTGAGAGCCTTCCTTGTACGAGCGACGCCGGTATCGCTTCGCTGTCTGTTTGTTGCTAGTCTAGTGGGGCACGGGGGGGGGGGTAGAGAGAAAAAAAAAAGAAAGGGGAAAGAGACGAAGCCGATGTGACAGGGAAAGAGAGGGGGTGATTAGACGAGAAGGGGGATGGGAAGAAAGAGGTTACTGATGCAAGGAAGATTGACATGAAAGACGAAGTGAGAGAGAGGGAAGAAGGAAGAAATGGCGGCCTGGGATTGGAACTGGAAGGGAAGTGGAAGAGAAGAGAGGATAAGATGTAGACACTGTGTGTGTGTGTGTGTGTGTGTGTGTGTGTGTGTGTGTGTGTGTGTGTGTGTTGTGTGTGTGTGTGTGTGTGTGTGTGTGTGTGTGTGTGTGTGGTGTGTGTGTGTGAAATAAATAAATAGTGAGAGCATGATGAGAGCGCGAAAGAAAGGGTGAAATGAACCACCAAACTCTTAGACCGCGAAAAAAGAACGCACTTCCATACAAATAGCTAAATAAACAAACGAACCGTGGCAGCATTAGCGTTCTGACATTCTTTTTGTGATACATTCTACCACATTGTGATACATTTTACGACCTCGTAGAACCTGGCTATTGCAGTGGAAGCAGCTCCCGTGCACTTCATATCGTTCCTGGACATCTCACATTCACCGACTAAGTGTCATTTGGAGGAAAAAAGGTTAAGCAATTTGCAAGGGGGAATGTTACTTCTCCATTACCATTATAACAATGGCTAATTGCAAGCGCATTAGGCAGAGTTAAAAGCGTACCCCATTTGGCCCAACTAAAAGATAAAGGTGAGTAGGCTCCGTCGCTAAAACAACAAGGGCTGCTAGTTGGGAGTCGGTGGATAAGACCCATGGATTAAATTTAATCTAAATATGTTTATCGCACTCTGACGGACAAGCACAAACACACACACCAGAAGGAACACACACACCATCGCGTACACACGCACACAAAAATACACACGCACACACACACGTGCATCCATTCACACAAAGATAAAACAGTTAATCCATTTTAAAGTAATGGAGAAAAAGTATCCTACATACCAACTCACCATGGCTTATTTACTGAAGCAAAAAGATATATATATATATATATAATATATATATATATATAATATATATATTATATATATATATATAATAGAGAGAGAGAGAGAGAGAGAGAGAGAGAGAGAGAGAAGAGAGAGAGAGAGAGAGAGAGAGAGAGAGAGAGAGAAGAGAGAGAGGAGAGAGAGGGAGAGAGGGAGAGAGGGAGAGAGAGAGAGAGAGAGAGAGAGAAGAGAGAGAGAGAGAGAGAGAGAGAGAGAGAGAGAGAGAGAGAGAGAGAGAGAGAGAGAAGAGAGAGAGAGAGAGAGAGAGAGAGAGACGAAAAGAAGAAAAATAGGAGAAGAAAAGCAGAAAGGGCAAAAGAAAACGGAAAACAGACAAGAAAACGAATACAAGGACAGAGAGAAAGGGTGCCAAAAGAAGAAGAAAAGGGGGTGTCCAAAGAGCTGAAAATGAGACATATAATTGAAGAAAATATGAAGAAAAGCATGGGAAAGAAAGCATATAAACAAAAGAAGAGTCATAAAAAAGAGAAGAGAAAGAGAAACAGTACGTGCGCGAAGAGAAGAGAAGGGGAGAAACGAGATACCGGAAGGCACGAGACGGAGATGGACGAGTGTAAGGAAGGACGGCAGAAGGAAGGAATGAAGGGGAAGGGAGAGGGCGGACGGAGGGGGAGGGGGATAGATGTGCAAGGGCAGCAGAGGTGAAAGAGGAGAGAGAGAAGGAGTAGGAGAGGGAAGGGGGAAGGGAGTTGGCAGCCACACAAGACGAGAACGGCGTAACTGTGGCACCGCAAATAATTAGTTCTATGGTGAGTGCTCATCAAACTGGGGCTTTCCTCATGCTTTTTGCGAGGCCGCTGTAACAACCCAGCCAAAGAGTGGCGTGCTGTGAAGGTTGTGGTGGGAGAGGGGTAGGGGGGTTAAGGGGGCGGGCTGAAATATCTCCCTCTTCCCCCCTCACTCCTTTTAGCGCTATAAAGTCAACTTGGCGATCTAGACATTATCACTCCCTTTGATGTTCACAGCAGAAACTTGCATACGCATAGCACTGGCGTCAGCAAATGCCCCACACAAAGTCTGGCACCGCTCCTGGCTCAGGCACCACGAAGCACTGAGGCATAGGCACCGAGAGGAACCAGACAGCCAAGGGGACTGCGGCTCCGGAAATCGTCGACGTTCATTACCCACACCGAGTCTAGATACCATCCAAACCCGGGGGGGGGGGGAGTGTTGGGGAAGGTCTGGTTGTACCGCAAGTCTCCCAGATTCTCTAAAATAGATAAAACTCTACGGTTGCAAGCACCGCATTTCGCCGTGTTTTCTTCCTACAGTTACACCGAACATTGCATAAATATAAGCGCATTTTTCTTTACCCGGAATCTTCGAAATCCCTTAATTTTCCGGAAATCTTTACGCCACTCTCACCAACTGCGAGTTCATTAGATTTCCTAGTGACGTTTCCACTCCGCCCGCTGCTCCCTCCTCGACACGTGAATATAAATCTAGAGCGATTCTGTCAGACAAAGAAACTTCCTTAAGAGACAATTTATCAGCATCATGGCAGCAGATCTGGCAGATTAAGCGTCCTCGAGCTGAATCTAATTTAAAACTAGGATGATTCTGCTCGCGATCTCATTGTTTCCGGATGTCGGTGCATTATTCATTTAGTGAAAAAAGCAGTGAAATATGCTTTTGTACCATGGCCAGACGCGCGCATGTTACACTGGCTTGTTAACAAAAATTAGCATATGATTAACAAAATTACACATAGGGAAATACTAAATGCTGATCGCAGACTAATCTATCGTTTATATTATCATTCTTTCTCTTCTTCTTTCCTTCCCTCTTTCTATTACCCTCTCTTGTCACGAAGGCCACGGCAAGAGACACGGGCCGCCACCTTGCCCCCGCCTAGACGTCCGCTCAGACGCCGGCGGTTTTTGCGGCGCGGGAGACATCTAAGGGAGCTACTATTTGCCACGGGGACCTTCAGCGCCCATACGTCACGGGGCGGGAGTTCACTTTTTTAGTTTTCTTTTTCCTTTTGAAACTTCTTTTACTTCCTGATGTACTGACAACCCCGGTCGTAAGTCACGAGTCGAGGTGCGGACATGCGGCAAGTTTCTCGAACACGCGTCAAAGCGAGTCTCAAGGAGCATGTTTAATTAGTTCATTACACTGAGTGACGAGGGAAGGCGACCTCTGCTGCATGTCTTCAGGAATGTGGGAAACAGGAGGGCGAAGATGCGAATCCGAAATACGAAATCCGTTTGGCGTGGCAGAAGCCGTGAAACATATCGGTGGCAGATGCGACCGCTCAAGAAGAGGAAGTGGTCGAACATTTGGCGGCAGAGTAACTGGAAGACAATGACTGCTTTCTTTCCTTCCTCCTTGCTCTCGGAAGGAAAATAGGGAAAGGTAGAAGAGAGGATGGGAATGGGTATTGAAGGAAAAAGGTGTGTGTGTGTGTGTGTGTGTGTGTGTGGTGTGTGTGTGTGTGTGTGTGTGTGTGTGTGTGTGTGTGTGTGTGTGTGTGTGTGTGTGTGTGTGTGTGTGTGTGTGTGTGCATGTGTTGTGTGTGTGTGTGTGTGTGTGTGTGTGTGTGTTGTGTGTGTGTGTGTGTGTGTGTGTGTGTGTGTGTGTGTGTGTGTGTGTGTCGTCCACTGAATCGCCCCCCAAAAATAAAAAAATAAAATATAAAAAGACCGAGATAAAATTATAAAAAAGACTGCAGACATGGAGAGGAACGAGCAATGACATCCCGGAACATTGGTAATTCCACTGCTTCCACCCATCTCCACCCTCCCATCTCTCTCACTCACTTACTCACTCACTCTCTCTCACTCTACTTGGACTCTCTCTCTCTCTCTCTCTCTCTCTCTCTCTCTCTCTCTCTCTCTCTCTCTCTCTCTCTCTCTCTCTCTCTCACTCACTCTCGGTCTCCTTCCTCCCTCTTATTTCGTCCCTTTCTTCCTCTCCTGCCCACCCTCGCATTATCTCTCTTCCCTTCTTTTTATTTTTCCTTCTTTCCCTCTCTATCACCCCTCTTTCTTCCTTCTTTCCCCTCTCTATCACCCCCTCTTTCTTCCTTCTTCTCCTCCCTCCCACACCTTCCTTCTCCCTCTCTTTCCCTTCCTTCTCTTTCTTTCATCTGCCTTCGTTCCTCTTCCGTCTTCGTGTTAATAGTCTCCCGTAATTTGCTATGGCGTGGGTCGCTTCATCACCCACTAGCAACGCCATACATTTCCCTGACGTGCTCACTAATCTTTATTAGATTCCTGGTCGGAAGCAGATTTATAAAGAGTCAATACTGCCACTTTGTTGTGAGTGGAGAAATATGAGGCTCGCGAACTGAATACATGTCTCGAAAATTCCTTTCTTCTATATATATATATATATATATATATATATATATATATATATATATATATATATATATATATATATACACATATACATATACATATACATATACAACATATACACATACACATATAATATAATATTATATATAATATATATATATATATATATTATATATATATATATATATATATATATATATATATATATTTTTTTTTTTTTTTTTTTTTTTTTTTTTTTTTTTTTTTTTTTTTTTGCCATCTTGAGATTTCGCATATGGAGTAGACTACCATCTCGAAAGAATAAAATATAAACATAACAAGATGGGAAACAATGAAAAAAAAATGACCGCCACATAACTCACGTCTAATTTAAGAAACCTTCGAAGAGGGCAAAGGCGTCTTGGCCTCCCCCCCCCCCCCGCCCTTGGCCCCCACAGTCCCAGGAGAGCAAGAAGAGATCTCCGTCTTTAGCGCCGCCTCGAGTGTCAGCACTTACGACGAAGGAGCATCTGAGATGGAGAGGCTGAGAGGTCATCTCCGCTCCTTCCGGCGGCGATGGCGCTTCCCTGAGGGCTTGTGATAACACTTAAGACACTTATTTTCTCTTCGGCCTTAGGGAGCTCATGAGAAAGTGAGAGAAGGGGGAGGAGAGTATTGTGAGGATCGCATGAAACTGTGCAGACGGTAGACTGTGAACTTCTGCGAGAGCAAAGATGACTGCTGTTATCAAGACATTATCGGTTATTTCATCACGTGTTAAAAAAAATTATCTGTGCATTTTCAGTAAATACTAGAGTTTATGTCATTTCACAAACAATCTGATATATGTAAAAAAAAAAAAAGAAAAAAAAAATCACAAGCGGGATATGCTGCGTTTGGCACTCAAGCGAACAGCATTTCCTATAATACTTAATCCAAAACACGTATTTCAGATTCATTTGCATCAATCAAAAACCCCGTAAAACTTCAAAAGGATCGTAACAGCGTTCAAATTCCCTTCACAGCGTTTCAAAATACATTAAAACCAGCGGATTAATCCGATCAAAATTACTTCGTGTCGCCATCAAAATCGGCTTGCACTGGAACTAGTCATCAAAGAGGTATTTTACACTCATAAGCATATAGTATGAGAGAGGGACGGTGGCAGTGTGAGCGAATGTGAATAAGATTATGGCAATAAATATGAACATTTAAGGATGAGCTGTTGCCCGGATGTGTGTGTTTATACACATCCCACTAGACGCATGAGTATGGCGGTGACCTGCGCATGGCGTCAGCGCGTCAAAGATGCGACTAGGCAGGACCCCCCACAGGCATACTCAAGTGCCACTGCCACCTCGCTCGGACCACCAATGCGCCAGGCGTGCTCCTCTTCGCGATAATAGGGAAAGACATGTGTATCTAATGTGTGTAAAGGTGTTTACTGTGTATGTTTACTACGTCCGTTTAACATCTGTCCTATCCTATGGGATAGGAC
>NW_020868669.1:167500-177500 GCF_003789085.1 Penaeus vannamei
ATAAAAAAGCGGAAGTAGTGTAGTAGAAGGAAAGGGGATAGTATATAGTAGGAGGAAGAGGCCGATGATAAAGAAGAAAACGAAGGAAAGGCCAAACCGGCGTATGTGGAGGAACCTGTTCTATTTGGAGAAAACTGAAGACGAGGAAGATGAGGGGGAGGAAAGGGGGAAGGAACATTACAGGGAAACACAGCAGCCATCCGTTATAATTAACGCCAATGAAAAACTCTCGATATTGAACATGTCACCAGTTGAACAAACAGAGGGGGTGACGTCTTGCATCCACATTTATCTTTCAAGCCAGTAACATTTATCTTACAGGGGAGCCATTATACCTCCCGTCTGCAACGCCTGTTTATGGGTTTTACTGCTAAAAAGATGTTTGTCAGTTTCTGTTTGCAATACAACCGTCTATACTTCCATCCGTAATCTTCATTTATTTTTATTTTTTCTTCGTACTGCTGAATATTTTTTCGTGATGTCTTTTTCCCCTCTCCTACATTTATTAACAGTTGCCCCCTCCATCTCGTCACATCTTCGAGATCTTTCCAAATAAATTCCGATTTTTTGTACCCTCTTTTCCCCCAGAATGTTACACCTGATACCTCACTCCACGTGCGCCTGAGTTGCCACCTGATGTTTTTCTTAGGTTTCTTCCCAAAACGATGAAGGGGTCGAGGAGAAGAGCAACGGAGGAAAAAACGAAAACAGGCATAAAAACACTGACGAGTTCGTTAGGCAAACACGCTTACTGAAAGTCCTATTAGCCCGCTATGGCGATAACCACGTTGCATAATTCAACAATTTACCGGTCATTCACGAAACCCACCGATCTCTAATTGGCTGGCTGCTGTCAACCCCGACGCGGTAAGTTGCCTAATCTACAGTCTTGTGAAAATCGGTCGGACTCCCTTTACCACAGCGGATTTGGTAAAATTATTTCTTGAAATTGTTTTTGATGGCACGAACTGACGCTAATGTTGGCTCATTTGGAGAACACGATTATATATAATATGAACTCGTCGCAAATGTCAGAATAACATTAGTTCCAGTAATAAACATATCGCGCTTATCATTACTATCTTGTTTTGATAGCAAAAGCAAGCGCAAGGACACGTGTTTGCAGAATTGCTATTGCCAGCATCATAAGCCAAGAAAAGAGTACCCGATAACGCACACCCTTTATTATTTATGCATTTATTCAATCGTCGATTTAGTGTCACTCATCCACTTCTCTACCATATAATACATTTACGCATATATTGTCACTATCCACCCCCTAAAAAAATAAGATTAATAAAATCTATCGTTTATTCTGAAAGAACGTAAACACCAACAAACGGACAACTTCCTTTTCCTCTCACAAACCTGTTCCTTCTGCAGGCATCACTCGCGCCACACGTACCTGCAACAAGAGAGAAAATTAGCCTATGACAGGTTATGAATAATATAAATCGCCTGACAATTAGCAGACGTCAGCACGGGATTCAGTAATATTCAAAAACAAATATCTAAATGCTGCATGATGTACCCGACCTTAATGAGTGTATTATTGCAAAATGCAACCATGCATTATTTTCTACCTCTCTACAAGTTTGCCAACTCTGCAACAAAGCCAGCATGTCGTTAAATAATCCCCGTGAAATAAGTTTCCCTCCCCCGCCCTGCCATTAAAATGTTTTAGTCTGTTTCAAACAGTGAATTAACATAAATGGGCAGATGAACCCAATTCTCTCTCCCTCATCGCTATCTCTCTCTCTCTCTCTCTCTCTCTCTCTCTCTCTCTCTCTCTCTCTCTCTCTCCTCTCTCTCTTTCTCTCTCTCTCTCTCTCTCTCTCTCTCTCTCTCTCTCTCTCTCTCCTTTTCGACCTTTTCTTTCTCTTTTTCTCTCCTTTTCTACCTTTCCTCTTTCCTCCCTCTCCATCTTTCATTCTTATACTCCCTCAGACTCTTTTCCTCCCTCTCCCTCTCTCTTTTCCTCTCTCTCCCTCTCCCTCTCCCCCCGGTAATTAAGTCTGACAGTTGGTTTATCAAAAGATTGTCCGTGATGCTCCGTTTAAGCTTGGTGGGTAAAGACAGCCGAGTTACTGATCATCATACCCATCTCCTAAATTAACCCTCCCTTCCCCCTTTTTGCTAACTTTCCCCCCCTTTATATTCGCATCAGTGCCCTCCCCACTCGCTCTTCATACCCGCCCCTAAGAGGTTATCTACCCACGCCGACGCCCGCCAGCTCACCGGAACGGAAGACGCTCCCACACCTGCGTCTCGATCTCTCTTCTTATGATATTTTCGTGGGCGTGTCGGCACCCCCGAGGAGCGTTTTTTCATAGGTGCCACCAAAGGGAAGAAAAATAACAGTGCCACTCGACTGCTCTCTGAGCGCTGGCACTCATCATTATCTGATGCATGGCACTCTTAACTTCTTGTGTGCTATTCTATAACTCTGTAGATGGCATCATGTGCACCCATTTCATTATCTTTACGTGGCTTCTATACTACATCATGCTTTTTGCAAAGGAAACTGTTTAAGCAATATGGCAAGAATTTTCCCTTCATTCTTCGTTCGTCTAAGGTCCCCCAACACTCCCTGCAAAAGCTCTCTACTTCCATGTACCGCAATTAACCACTTCCCATATAGTATACCCTTCTTATTATCACATCGCGGCTAAGATGGCATTCTACCGCTATCCTGCCGCCAGTCTACCACTACTTAGAATGGCACTCCACCGACCATCAAGGGGCCTGCGCGACGGCACTTGTCGGGTACTTTAAACCCCCAACGTTATCAGGACGGAAGTTTACGGCACGGGAGATAGGGTGAGGAGAACGGGGCGGTGCTAGTGCCAGGTTGGCCCGACGCTGCCTGAGGGGAACGCCGTGCTTATATACACAGACGCACACATCTCTCGTAGACTGAATTAATTATCAAAGTGGGGGTTTGGATGTGTAGCAGGGAAGTGGGAATGAGAATGAGGAGTGGAAGGAGGGGGATGGTGGGAAGCGGTGCACGTTGCATGAAGAACGCGGTGTTTTTTATGTAAGCATTGCAAAACTTGCTAGTCTATCCAGAGTTTGGTTTGCCTGTTCATAATTAGTGTCATAAAATCTTGAAGGAGGTCTAAAGATTTCCGAAATATTCAGTTCTTCTAAATTAAGAAAGGGAGGAAAATGTTATAAAAAGAGGAAAGATTTCGAAGATAAGGTCGCACAACAGAAAGGCGAGTTTGAGGGAGAGAAAGGGAGAAAGGGAAAAAGGGAGAACGATAGAAAAAGAGGTGAGAGAGAGAGAAGAGAGAGAGAGAGAGAGAGAGAGAGAGAGAGAGAGAGGAGAGAGAGAGAGAGAGAGAGAGAGAGAGAGAGAGAGACGGAGGTGGAAGGAGGGAAGGCGATGATGCTGGACTCGGGCCAAGAGCAGATATATAAAGGGGAAAGTAAGAAGGGAGAGAACGAAAGGGGGAACGGAGAAAGAGGAGGTAAAAGTGAAGAGTACAGGCGGTAGTTGTTAAGTTTAATCGGACTTTAAATTTGTTTCACGACAGTATCAGAAATGATTTAAGTGGCAGGTGTATTTCACGATTGTAACCACTGCGACAATATAGGAGGAAGAGGTGCACGTCTCATGCATTCGTCATCAGCTGATTCTGGGTGTTTTTAAGTGTTTATTCTCTTTGCAACAGCTAGGAAGACACAAATGCGCGAGTGGATTTTCCTTTTTTTATTGTTCCTTTTTTTCGAAATCGTTAAATGTAAATAACAAGATACTTTCCCATATACTAACCTACTATTTCTATTGTTGAATACTACTGTATAAATAAAAGCAAAAAAATAGATTTTGCATCCAGAGCAATTATAAACACTTAACCTAAGTAATCCTTTGTAAATGAACTAATTAAATACATAAATACCTGCCTGCAAATACCTCTTCTCTCCCAGAGGTCTTTAAAAATGCTGCAAATTCCTAAAACTCTGTTCGATTTTTGGGTTGTTTCCTTGTTTGCGTTCAGACCAAGCTGCCCCGCAACTTCCACTCCGCGATGCGCTCTTTGCAACAACCAAAAGCCATTAACAACTCCTCGTCCAACCAACCGTTAAACACTTCAACGTCCTGGAGTCGAGTATCAGTCACAACATAATCATCTTTAATCTGATGACAACATGCACATCAAACCGAGCCGACAATATGCAACAACTGATCGCTTGTGCAACACGCGGTCCTCAGCAAAACGCTCTCGAATGTTGTTGTTGCTCGGGGACGCTTTTCCTCGTTGCATCGTCGTGCATCTGGTACTGAGAGTGGGGGGGTGGGGGAGGGGGACGTTGCAGGCAGACAAGCAGACGGAGCTTCTCGCAATAATGATGTCTGTGTGTGACTGTCGTATGGGGCGTGAAGTGGCCATCGAGGAAATAGGAGACGCGGAACTGTGCATTAGAAGCGAGAGAGTCTCTGGCATCTACAAAAGTGCACAGATTGCATCGAAATGGACTGACGTTAGCGATATTTCCTCCTGGAACTCTCTCACACTCTCTCTCTCTCTCTTCTCTCTCTCTCTCTCTCTCTCTCTCTCTCTCTCTCTCTCTCTCTCTCTCTCTCTCTCTCTCTCTCTCTCCCCACCTTCCCTTACTCTCTCCTTCCCTCCCTATCTCTCTCTTCTTCCTTTTCTCTCTTCTTAATTCCTTTCCCTCCCTCCCTCACTTCCCTTTCTGTCCTCTCTTCCTTTCCCTCCCTCCCTCTCTCCTCCCTCCCTCCCTCCCTCCCTCCCTTCCTCCTCCCCTCCCCCCCAAAGACAGCAAAATACCCCCGGGCAAAAAGCGTGTCCCGACTCGACCCTGATCGTCCCGCTAATCCCGGTGGCGGGTCGGCGGCGCTCCCCCGGCGGCATCGCGCGACTCGCCCCGATACCCGACCCGCGCGCTCGTTTGTTTCTTCGGAAGCCAATCCTGCGAACCGCGCGGGGACCGAGGCGCCGGCCCGACCCCTAATCAATGTCGAATTACTAACGCCGAAATGGAACATAAAACTCGGCGACACCGAGGTTTGAACTTGAGTTGGCGGAGTTTAGAGTTACGTTAAAGTTACTTTATTCCCTTCTTTTGGCGCGGCGTTAGTTATGGGCGAGCGTGGACGGAACCTCGTGTCCCTGGCGTTTTTTCCCTTGTGCAGAGCTGCTGCTGCTGTCCTTTATAGTGTTGTAAATATACCAAAAGCTGATGCTAGTGGCGTTTGGTATTTCTCAGATATGCCTGCTATTTTGCAGGTAAAAATAAACAGTTCAGTAGTAAAACATCTATACTGTGTAACTATGTGTTCACATGCATAAATACATACGTACATACACGCGTGCGTACATACATACATAAACACACAAACACACGTACGCACATTCACTCACTCACTCACTCATATTCACAATCACAATCACACGCACATGCACACACGCACGTATGCACGCACACTCACACACATCTATCCATCTATATCTATATTCATCCGTCTGTCTGTCTGTATATTCTTCGTCTTCTTTCCCCATTCTTTCATGCACTCATAACTCCCATCTCCCAACGACCTCCCTCCCTCGACAAACCCACAGAAACCCATAACCGCATGGATAAAATATGTAAACAAATGTACAAATAACTTAAAAAGGCAAGTTTTAAGGATCTAAATCCCGCACTACAAACGGCCCTCGAGACGTCTACGGCCCTCGGAAGGAGAAACCCCGTGATATATGCGTTGACACATACATCATATTTATCTGTAGGCCTAACTCGTGTCAGCCAGCGGCGGGGTTCCTTGATCTGATAAGACTCGCGATGCTTAAGGTTGTCAGTAGTTTGTAAGGGATCATGCTCGCTGCGGTAGGGAGGCTGAAGGGGTTAGGTTGGGTTAGGTTAGGTTCGGTGTGGTGATGCAATCGGCGAAGAGGATTTAGGAAATACTAACTGAAGATCGGAAGAAATTGGGACAATGAACGCAGTAGGTGCAGTGAGTGTAGCTGATTTAATTCAGTTATTAACATAATGTTAGTAGTAGCAATAATAGTAGTGTATTCGCAACGCCGGAGCTACTCGTAGTAACTGTATCGAAGAGATGACGAGTGCTATCAAGTAAATAATAAAATGAATGAAAACATACCCGAGAATGCTCAATGCATAACATCCATTCCTACAGAAAGACACCCACAGCTGCGGTTTACATGCGTCGCAGTTGTGAAAATAGTTGTGGCCAAACGATGGTGCAGTGAGGGAGACGGAGGAGGAGGGATGGGGACAGGGAAGGAGGGGAAAGAGAGGGCGGTGGGAAGGAGGGAAGGGGGGAGGGAGTCTAGTCTGACAACCATTTTTCAGAGTCTGAGTGAGAGAAGCAGCAGGGAGGGGAGGAGGGGGACAGGATGGGGGCTGGAGGGTGGGTGGAGGGAACAGAGTATCATGGAGTAGCAGACGACAGAGAAAAGTGATAAATAGCGTCGAAAGAATATAGTGATGAAATTTTCAACACGTGAAACTGTATGCGATTTGGAAACGAGTGGGAAAAAAACATAACGAAGAAGAAATGTGTAACGCATAAGAGTGAAAAACAACGAAATGTGTAAGAACGGAAGCATGAAGCATAAAATACGAGAACGAAAACCAAAAATACGGTAAGGAGGAGAATCGATGAATTAGGAACGGAGAATTAACGGATAGCCTAAGGGCAAACAATGGAAGACAAGAAGCAAGGAAATGAACAGAGAAATTGAGTAATTAGCCACATGTTAGAGGCTGTAAATGAGAACTTATGATAAAAAAGAATGGGAACAAAGGAGAGGGAAGGAAGGAAGGAGACAGCAAATGAGGGCGATGGGTGAATAATTCATATAGAAAAGGAGTTGGCAAATAGGTTAGATAATTTTCATACAACTGAAAATGCTCGAGTAGAGAGACAGGGAAAGGGAGAGAGATGCAGGATGAGGGAGAGAGTGGAGATGAAGAGGGAGAGGGAGATGGAGAAGGAGAAGGGGGAGGAGAAAGAGAGAGAGGAGAGAGAGAGAGAGAGAGAGAGAGAGAGAGAGAGAGAGAGAGAGAGAGAGAGAGAGAGAGAGAGAGAGAGAGAGAGAGAGAGAGAGAGAGAGAGGGGGGGGGGGAGAGAGAGGAGAGAGAGAGAGAGAGAGAAGAGGGGGGGAGAGAGAGAGAGAGAGAGGAGAGAGAGAGAGAGAGAGAGAGAGAGAGAGAGAGAGAGAGAGAGAGGAGAGAGAGAGAGAGAGAGAGAGAGAGAGAGAGAGAGAGAGAGAGAGAGAAGAGAGAGAGCGAGAGCGAGACGAGAGCGAGAGACAGAGAGCGAGAGCGAGAGCGAGACAGAGAGAGCGAGAGCGAGACAGAGAGACGTTCATTCCATCCCCTATTCCAAACGAAGACACGCTGCATTCCCTCGCTCATCTACCTCGTCCTTAATTCTACCTGACCTCTAAAAGCCACCACGTTTATACAGTATCATGCATAAATGTTTGGCCGGAGCTTATTCTGAGCCCATCCTTGGCGGGAATGTAAACAGCCGTAAAATGGAAACTGACAGAGGTGCGCCAGGTGGTTCACGAGGGAATTGTTGCCAACGAAAACTATATATTTTTCTTTCGACGAAGAGTACCGTACCTCCAGCCGGCTCGGTCTCTTTCTCTCTCTCTTTCTCCGTCTCTGCTTCTGTATTGTGACTGCGGGCTCGGTAATATGAATAGAAGCATAAACAAACAGGTGCACGAGCCAGTGTTCGTATGCATGTGTGTGTAGAGCGGTGAAAATGAACGTATGAGAAAGGAAGGTACATAGAAATGCATCATCCATACATCGAAAGTCTTTTTGTCATATACGAATGCTGCCGAAAGTGTACATCCATATGAATTTATAGATCTAAAGAAATATGAACAGCTCCCGTTTTCTTTAAAAGCAATCGCGGAAAAAGATGACCGCGTGTGATAAAAGACGCTGCGGATCTTTGCTTGGGTAACTGCGTTATTTTGTACTGGAGGCAAAACCAACTGAAGAGCGACATCGAGCCATCTCATTAACACATAAATGAACTAACAATAGGGAACCCATAATCAGAAGAGAAAATATACGGAAAATAATCTCGTTGAGGGGATTCATTTCAAGCGGAGGATTCTAATCCCCTACGATATGATCGGAATCCATTTATGAAAGGCTCGCCTACTCGATCCTATTAGCCTGCTCCTCCTCCCCTTCGCTAAACAAGATTGGAATCCCGTATGAGAAAGAAATGGGACTTGCTTGCGGCGATAACGTTCTCATTCCATCTGAATAACTGAATTGACTGATTACTATTCCATGGATGATATATGACGGGACTCATCGAAAAGTTTCTCTCTCGCTTCGAAGAGCCGAGTGGACGCCATTGTAGTATCGCGTTTCGTACCTTCTCTAAAAGCCGCTCACCGCACAGCTTCATTCATTAAACCACAACATCAAGGCTAGGTATTGCTTACACGACATCCCCAGCGTCTTATCAAATGATTGTAAGAACTGTGCCGTTTTCTATTTCTTATTCTAAGTTTACGCACGTAAGCACGAGTGTATATAAAAATACATACACCAAAACACACTTATCTACCATCATTTCCAACAAACAGCGGGGAAACAGAAAGGGAAAACGCTATAATAACAAAACAAAAGAATCTACAGCCTCCCCCTTTGGTATGTTAATGTTACAATGTTCAAACTATTTCATTACTAGCATACCAGTCCCCCGTCCTCCATGAGAAAAAAATCGTAAATATATAATATTTTTTTACTCTGTCATGATTCCAAAATCTATGAAGATTAAATGCCATGGAACCCCTAAAAATCGCTTCCCTCTAATTAATGAACCGGCGGCTGATTTGCATGAAATCACTATTGTCAATCATCATTACGTGAGTTCCCTCGCACGTCATGTAGGGTTAGGCTCCAGCGCGGTGACAGCAAATTTAATTCAATTCAGTAACTTCGATGATAAACAACATACCACACCGCACGTAATTAGCACACGAGGTTGTTGTTTTTTATCTGATTATAAACTGTGCGTCATCCATAATGAATTTTCTTTAGTGAAAATTCTCGGAAAACCCCCCGAAAATAACCAGTTTAAAAGAGAAAATCTTAATTCTTTAACACGGTCACAATCGGTACAAGTAAAACTAAAACTATTAACTTGAAACACAGTATTATGCTTCCTTTTGGACACGAAGGGTGTGCCACTTAAAAATGCCGCCGTGACACATACCCACGCATTCTCAGTGCCTTTCCAACATTAATTCTCACGGGTTAGTTTCTCTTGGCGAGAGAACATACCCAAATTACCACTACGGAGTTTCCTCGGCGTGCCCCGAGCACCAGAACCCGGCCAGCCAATCGGCGCAGAGCTGGAGAAAATTCGAAATTATTACTGGCCGTCGCGTCGGGCGAGCTTGAAGAAAGAGGACGCAGCTTCCCCTTTGCCGCAATTCCTTTCCCAAGTGGTCCTGGTGGTCTTGTAGCCCTTCACTCCGACGAACAGGAGAACTATGCTGTTAACTGCATTTTCTCCATTTCTCGCATCCTTATTTCTTGCCACCGTTTTGTGAAGGCTTATGGATAGCCGATTCTCGGTCACACTTCACATGGGTGAGCTTTTGAGGCACGCCGATATATTTAAGTCCTTTCGAGACATTTTTTGTACATACAGTATTTTTCTTTCTTTTTCTTTTATCACTGCTGTGTTTCAAATGGTAAATTAATAAAAGAAAATGTAATTCATGGAAATATGGATGTATTGTTGATCTGTCATAAACCACAAAGTTTCATACGATCTTCTCGCTGAAATTAATCTTTTGATGTGCATCACTCTCAATGGCATATCCATATGATTTACAGTTCTTATCGTTCATTGTACCTCTTCCTCTTCTTCGTTGCTTCCACCATCGTCAAACATCTTGCAGTTCCAACCCTTTAACCAAATGCTTTCCTGTTCTCGGCATCAAATCGGTTCCTC
>NW_020868669.1:182500-185000 GCF_003789085.1 Penaeus vannamei
AAATTTCTTCCTATTTTTTTCCCTTGCCTTTTTGATCTCTTTGTGCATTGCACTCTGCCCCTTCTCCCATTCGCTCTTGGAAATCGCGTTCACCAAATTCTTTCTATCCATTCTCTCTCTCTCTTTCGCTTTCTCGCTCTCTCTCCTTCTCTCCCTCCTCCCTCTCCTCCCTCCCTTCTCGTAATATGTCTCTCTCTCCTTCCCTCGCCCCTCCTTCTCTCCTCTCCTTCCTCACCCCTCACCTCTCTCTCTTTCTCCTTCCCTCCTTCCGTCCTTGCCTCTCTCTCCCTCCTCTCGTCTCTTTTTTCGCCCCCCCCCCTCTCTCCCTCTCTCTCTCTCTCTCTCTCTCTCTCTCTCTCGTCTCTCTTTCTCTCTCTTTTTTCTCTCCTTTCCCTTTCATCCTCTCATACCTACATGTTTTCCTCTCTTCCTCTCTCTGTTGTGTTCCCCATTCCTTTCTCTGCCCCTCCCCTCCCCTTTCCCAGCCTTCGCCCCAGCTCCCCTTCGTATGAACTCCCATCTTTTAAACTACATAACTGTATTCCCTTTCTTGTGTCCCTCGTTCGCATTCCGCGTGTCTCCCTGTTTCCATTTCACCGCTCAATTTATTCATTCTGTCCTACATTCCCCACAACTAAATCCCCTCTTTTTTAACCTCTTGACTTCATATTTCTAACTGGCTATTCTTTGTTATTCATTGCCGAATTTCACGCTATAGTATTGCCGTGTAAGCTTTGTTCTCTAATTGCCTATTTCCAAAATCTCTTTTCTGCTTCTCTTCCCCCCTCTCTCTGCTCGATCATCCTCTCTCTCTCTCTCTCTCATCTCTCTCTTCTCATTCTCTCTCGTCTCTCGTCTCTCGTCATCTCTCTCTCTCTCTCTCTCTCCATAAGCTCTTTGCCTCCCCCCCTTCTCACTCATCTCTCTCATCTCTCTCTATCTATCTTACCCTATCGCCTTATCTCTCTATCCATTCCCTCTGCACCCTTCTCAGAGCCTTCCTCGTTCCTGTCGTTCCGCCCGAACTCGCCTTCTCTCTCTCTTACCCTCTGGCTTCAAACTCAAAAGGGCCGGAAGTGGGAGGTGGGCAATCTGTGGGCAGTGTTTAACGCCTCTCAGACTTGCCCCATGCCCATCCCCTCGCTACCCTGACCTGGACCACTGACCACAGCAGCGCCAGGTAAATCAATTCTCCCCACGGATCAGCCCATCTCTGACCCGTGACACAACCTCAATCTCGATTCTTGAGGTGAAGCAATTGTAAAATGGAGAGGAAATATAAAGTAATTTATAAAGAGATCCGTCTTGCCTTCAGATGTGCCTAGTCGTGTTCGAGACACGTGGGGATACGTTTTGAATTTTAAAACCGTCCCGTCTTCCTATGGTTGAGGCGGTTAAACTCTCAAAGTAAATTGCATTAATACCTTCATTCATTAATTTTCATATTCTTTGTATAAACTGCGACTTCTTTACAGAATTAAAGTCGAAAATGTTAGGAATTACCATTGATATTTCTAATGATTTTAACTTATCTTCATATTATATAATAAACAATGAACTCATAATAACTCAAAAGACTATGACAGTAGGTACCTTCTTTACCACGGCTTTTCACCTAAAGAAAAAAGTAAAGGAGGAGGGAAAGAATAAGAATGAAAAAGAAGATGATGAAGGAGGAGGAGGGGGGAACAGGGAGATGCGAGGATGTGGGAGAAGTAGGAGGAGAAAAATACTAAGAGATCGAGAAGAGGAGGGTGGGGAGGTTGAGATAATATTACCGCTCCCTCCGTATGTCTGCGTAACTACACGTCTAGCAAACCATTGATATCATTAATATCACTCCATCATTTTTACAATAATGTTTCAAAAATAATTAACAAAAATATAAGAAAAACAGAATCCTTCTAAAATTCCCCGTATAGGAAACGGCAAAACTAATTAACAAATTCAAGTACTGTAGACCCAGGCAATATTCGTTATACGTACCCCAGGAACAATACCGCTTATTGACATAAGCTACTTCTATTTTTTTCATCTCCCTCCCTTTTTTAAATCCATAAATTACGCCCAACACTTCCTCGCAGCTGTGATCTGGCAACACTTAGTCCCTTCATCTGTGTCTGGCAACTGTGGCATCTTCCCCTCCTTCCTGCCTCTTCCTTCCTTACGATAGACGGAAACGCTGTTCTTCTGAGGCGGACGAAATGTGAGTGGTGGGACGAATGCGAAGACGGAAAAGGAGACAAAAAGGATATATATGGAGAGAGAAAAAAGGAGTTAAAATCAGGAATAACCGAGAGGGCGGGTGAAATAAAGGAAAAAAATAAACAGAAGAAACAAATAAACGGCAAGAGAAAATAACAACAGAAGAATAAATACAAATATCCATGAACACTCATTTCATGTTATCATAAAAAACAAAGACAAAACAAAAGGAACAAATCAGCCGCATATAAAACCAGTTCCATTATTCTCTCGTCACAGCGGACGTAAAAGGGGA
>NW_020868669.1:195000-212237 GCF_003789085.1 Penaeus vannamei
AACGTGGGCACCATATGGTGGTAATGATTGTTTCTATTTTATGGCCTATTCGTGTGCGGCTTATATATCTGGGGTTTAGTATGCCTAAAATATTTTTCCTCTTGTCAGAAATAGAATCCACTTGCTATGTTTTAAAAAGACAAATATCAATGAACAAAACAACCTCTTATATTTGCCCTATAAATATCTGAGAACACTCGATCTGATATATACATGTAGTATACCAAAGACTTTACGAGGGAACCATTTTTAAAAACTTAAACCAGTCTAAATCCCTACCAAGCGTAAGCTGGATTAATATATTGCAACATCGAAATTCAATGCAAATAATTTAATGTTTCCAGCTTGTAATGCAAATGATAATCACATCATTAATCTTGCTAATAGCTAGCTGTAACACCAACGGTTACAATCTGAATGAATAACAAAAAAGGCCAAACTCGACAAAGGGAAATTCAAAAGTATTCACTATACCGCACCTACAAACACAAGTCACACAAGAAGAAAACATATAACAATAACAGCAAGCACGGCCAGTCTCTATCGGCCACCATTATCATATCTCTCAACTAATCGCAAAAATACACGCCATATTGGATGAACCAACATGTATCAAACAAGTCTTCTTATCTCAGACCCGATTTGGCCATCAGGGGAGGCCAGCGCAGGCAGCCTTCGCCAACTGCCATGATGGGCTGCATGGTGGGCGGGCGGTGGAGGAAGAGAGGAGGGAGGATGAGGAGGAGTAGGAGGAGGATTTGGTGGGAATGGAGGTGGGGTAGGGGGAAGAGGAGAAGAAGGAAAAGGAGAAAGAGAGGAGGGGAGGATGTATTTGGGAGGTGGGGGAGGGGAAGAAGGAGAAGGAAAAGGAGAAAGAGGAGGAAGGAGGAGGGAGTGTTGGGAAGGAGGGAGGAGGAGGAGGAGGAGGAGGAGGAGGAGGAGGAGGAGGGAGGAGGAGGAGAGGAGGAGGAGAGGAGAGGAGGAAGAAGGAGGAGAGAAGAGAAGAAGAAGAAGAAGAGAAGGAAGGAGAAGAGAAGAAGAAGAAGAAGAAGAAGGAGAAGGAGAAGAGGAAGGAGGAGGAGGAGGAGGAGAAGAAAAAGAAAAAGAAAAGAAAGAAGAAGTGAAGAAGAAAGAAGGAGGAGGAGGAGGAACCACGACAAGGAGGAACAGGAGAAAAAGAAAGAAATGCATGAAGAAAGATAAAAAAGGGGGAGGAGGATAGGCGATCCATCGTCTCCCTGGCCATTTGTACCATTCGTGTTGCCGTGTAGTCGTTGACGGCTGGACACGGAGAATCTGGCACTGGCTGGCACCACGTTTCCTTGGTGCCAGGTCACTTAACTTTGGATTTTGAATCATAACCTCACTATGAGTGACAAAGAACGCGAGCATGAAAAAGTCTGTTACAATGGAAATCGTCTTTTAATGTTTTTTATGCACTGCAGTACGAAAAAATACACATGTGTGTTGTGTGTGTGTGTGTGTGTTGTGTGTGTGTGTGTGTGTGTGTGTGTGTGTGTTGTGTGTGTGGTGTGTGTGTGTGTGTGTGTGTGTGTGTGTGTAGTTATCCTGTGTTCCTTCTACTTCTACTATCACAATTCTTCATCATTACTTTCAAATGAAGTTGAAAAAGTACACCGACAGTAAAAGAAAAACAATACAGACAAAAGGGAAGAAGAGAAGGAAAACATCCTCCTCGCCCGCCGCCCGATCAACGCCCATTATCCCGCGAGGGCGTCCAAATCAAATCGGCTGGGCGAGCGAGCGCAGCCCAAGCACCCGCCAGCACGCCCCGCCGCCCCCGATGGCCACCCCCGCCCCCGCTCGTCCCCGCCCGCCCTACAAGGCCCGGAAAGAGACGGCCAAATAACGAAGGAGGTCCCCCGGTGCCTTATACGCGCGGCCGAGACAACAGAACGTGCTACGTCCCCCGGCGAGGTGAAGCGCCCTCCCAGGACTGGTGAGGGAGGGGGCGGGAGGGGAGGGTGATGTGAGAATGGAGGGGAGGGGAGGTGAGGGAAGAATGGGAGGAGGTGGGGAGGGTGATGTGAGAATGGAGGGGGAGAGGAGGTGGGGAAGGGGGGGGGCTGAGGATGGAGGGGGATGATAGGAAGGGATGGTGAGGTGGCGATGGATGAGTGCGGATAGAGGGCAAGGAGGGAAGGATGAGATGAGGCGGGCATGGAGGCCAGGGACGGGAGGAAAGGGAGGATGAGGTGGAGATGGATGAGGGAAGATGGAGGCCACGGAAGAGGAGGTTAAGAGGAGAGAATGGGATGGGGATGGATGAAGGGAGATGGGGGGCAGATACGGGAGGAAAGGATGAGGAAAGATGAGAGAGGGAATGGGAAGGGACAGAGGGGAGAAATGAATGTGTCAGTACAATGTTCGAGAAAAAAAGACATAACGTACACTCGGGTGCGATGACTAAAAAGCAATTCTCAACAGCTGCATTGACAGATACAAGCAATCATTAACTCAATCAATATGCGTAGCCAAACTGACTGAGCTATCAGAACCATCGTTTTCATGTATTTTACCAATATAATCTCAGTATAGTCATATTTTTCCATTATCATCATCTTTACCCTTATTTCCACTGTCATTAATATCAGCAAATCAATATTCATTAGTACCGGCAGTATCAATTAAAACAATAAAGTAATGATAATTACTAGTATTACCGTTTAGAGAGAATACTACTACTAATAATAATATTAATTGAAGAAAGAAGAAGAAAAAGAAGAAGTGGAAGAAGATGAAAAAAGGGAAAATGAAAGGACAAAAAGAGGAAAAAAAAAGAATAATAAAACAAGAAATAAGAACGCAGCAAATAGAAGAAAATAAGAAAAGCCTACTCGGGCAAACCTTGCTTTTAAAAGATCTTTCCAGTCGATAACCGAAAGATGGATCACTACGGTGCAATAAACACAGCTAAGATTTTCAAGCTGCAGGGCGAGAGTAATGGAGACCGGCGGAAAAAGAGACGCGGACACATGCGATACGAAGGACTTTATCGATGGATATAGAGGAAAAGGGATAAAAGGAGAACCCAGGAGAGTGAAAAGGAAAATAAACATAAATACCTAAGTAAATGAAAGAGAATAATGACAGAGAGTAACAATGCCATCAACAAAAATAACAACAAATAAAGCAACAACACTGATAACAAACACAAAGGACCATGATCAACCTCCATTAATGTGCGCCCTGAAATATACGTTATATTTTCCCCCGCCACTTAAACATACTTGAGAGAATCCGAGAGCCGCCACCGGATATGACGTATGGGGGGAAATAAAATAAGATCAAGCAATGGAAGTAATACCAATGAAATTACCAGAAGAAAAAGAAATAAGACAGAAGACACCCACAAGACGACTTTTCGACCAAGGAAGCGAGAGAGAGAGAGAGAGAGAGAGAGAGAGAGAGAGAGAGAGAGAGAGAGAGAGAGAGAGAAGAGAGAGGAGAGAGAGAGAGAGAGAGAGAGAGAGAGAGAGCAGTCAAGACCTAAACGCTGTCTGGGCGTGGGCGTGCGGCCTGACTAAATGAGGTGCTGAGGATTGTACAGAGGATGGTGATATGACGGCGACGATACGCATGCGCTGACGGGTGTGGCAACTGGCGCATGGCAATGTTATAAGTGATGACAACGTGCATGAGCTGCTGATGGTGTTGAATTAAAGGCGATGATGGTATCGAGTAGTGATGACGTCAGGCAGTAATGGCGGAAAGGATCATAAAAGTACATACATGGAGGCAAACGGCGGCGCTTAATATAAACAGCGACATTTAGTGGTCGTTGCTGTGGCCGCTGAACAGATCCCTAATTAATAAGCTTAGTGGTTTCCTCTTGAAAACTTGCATTATTCCTAATTGATTTCAAGCCTGGCCATAAGCGGGAATCAGCGGTTGAATTCATGATTGGAGCCTCATCTGCGGGGCCGGTTAGATATTTATGATTTGAATAATTGTTTCTCTTGTTATTCTTACACGCATTGAGAAGTTTGTTTGTCACTTCATCGCAATCACAACAATCGTACTGTTTTTTATGATTATCACTATCATCGCCGATTAACTGTTTTATAATGAGTAATTTATATTTCAACTTTGATATTATATAGTACAACCTATGTAGTAAAGCACATGCGTTTACACACAAACACACTTACTTATAAATTTGCATATACTGTATATGTATGTATATTCGCATGTAAATCTATCTATCTATCTATCTATCTATATATATGTGTGTGTGTGTGTGTGTGTGTGTGTGTGTGTGTGTGTGTGTGTGTGTGTGTGTGTGTGTGTGTGTGTGTGTGTGTGTGTGTGTGTGTGTGTGTTTGTATGTATGTATACATACATGCATACATACATACTTACATATATATGTGTATGTATGTATGTGCGCGTGTATGTATGTATGTATATACATGTATACATACATGCATGAATGCATGAATGCATGCATACATACATATACACACATACATAAAATGTGTGTGTGTGTGTGTGTGTGTGTGTGTGTGTGTGTGTGTGTGTGTGTGTGTGTGTGTGTGTGTGTGTGTGTGTGTGTGTGCGCGCGCGTGTGCATATATACATATATATACATATATATATATATATATATATATATATATATATATATATATATATATATACATACATACATACATACATACATACACACACACACACACACACACACACACACATATATATAATATATATATATATATATATATATATATATATACATATTATATATATATATATATAATATATATATATATTATATATATACATAGATACACACACACACACACACACACACACACACACACACACACACACACACACACACACACATATCTATATCTATATCTATATCTATATCTATCTATCTATCTATATATATATATATATATATATATTTATATATAAAGCTAAACAGTCGTCCTGGCCACACATACTCTAAATAATGGAAAAAATCCACTTAAACATACTTGAGAGACCTTTTTGCGAGGTTAGTAGACTCTAAAACGCAGGAAATGTTAGCCAAATCCCCGGCTCTCCCGCCGGAGTCGCTCGAGCGTCTCTGAAACGCTGATGACACGCACACGCACATCTGCACTTGGGTACACGCATAGGGGAAGGTACGCACATATACATGAATGGCATATATAGTATACAAACAAAGAGGTACAGAGCCACGCACACATAGTCAGAAGCCCACACATACACACTCACTCACTCACTCACTCACTCACACACACACACACACACACACACACACACACACACACACACACACACACACACACACACACACACACACACACACACACACACACACACACACATGCACATAGACACGCAGCCACGCGCGTGCAAGCAAGCAGGGTAATATTTCATCCACACGCCACCCATGCTACACCTGAGCTGTTTGTTACGTGTACACAGACCGCCGAGGTGTAGCGTTACCCCGGCCGCTGCATGTTGCTTGCATCATGTTGCCGAGACAATATTGCAGGCAGGAGGCAGTAAAATTTTCTTGAAAAAAGAAGAAAAATGACAGAAAAGGACATGGTAATTTCTCTCCCACTTTCCCTATTTAAAATAAAATTACTCCCAAAAATTCTTGTAAAAAATGCGAGTTTTGTGTCTACCTTTGCTAGCTCTTTGCATGATCTCTGGCCCGGCTGCATTATCCAAAGATAAAACAAAGGTATTTTTTATCTCTCTAATCCGCCGGCCACGTTACACACATCCTTCGTAGACAAGGCATTTTTCCTTCCAAGACTGGAGATTATTGGGGAAACACGACCCGTCCCTCCCTCCCCCTTCCCCCCTCTCCTCGTCTTCCTTCTGCCGCGACAAAGACATTTGGTCATTTTTCTCTCCCCTTCTCTTCTTCTGCCTTTTTCTTCTCTATTCTTCGTCACCTTTTTACTGCTAGATGAGGACGCTTAATTAATTTTCTCTTCTCTCATCTACCTCTTTCCTTCTCTTTCCTTCCATAACCTTTCTATATTTTCTTGCAACGACACTTGGGTGTATTTTTTTTTCTCATCTTCCCTTCTTCTTCTTCATTCCTTTTGTAATTTCTCTCACCACGACTTCACTTACACTTTAATGGAGACAAAGACAAATTTTCCATTTATTTCCTCCACGACCTCTTCCTCCATCGAAACGGTTACCCGCCCTTATCCCCTTTCCTCGTGGCTCTCTCTTATCTTCTATCTCTTTTTCTCTTTCTCTTTTTTATCTCCCTTCCCTTCTCGTCTTTTTTCTTCTGCCGATATCTGGTCTACTTCCCCGAGGGTGACCGACGGTGATCTTTATGGCGTATTAACGAAGAAAGGATTACGCTAAAGAGAGGGATAGAGGGAGAAAAGGGTGAAGAAGAGAGACTGGAAAAGAGAAATAGAGGAGGTCGGAGAAGAAAGTGAAGAGGAGAGACTGAAAAAGAGAAATGAAGAGAGGAGGTGAGAGAAGAGGGTGAAGAGGAGAGACTTGAAAAGAGAAATGAAGAGAGCGGGTAGGAGAAAAGAGAAACAGAGAGGGAGGGGAGGGAGGGAGGGAGGGAGGGAGGGAGGGAGGGAGAGGAGGGGGGGAGGAGGGAGGAGGGAGGAGGGAGGGAGGGAGGGGAGGGAGGAGGGGGAGGAGGGAGAGAGGGAGAGGAGAGAGGGAGAGGGAAGAGAGAGAGAGAGAGAGAGAGAGAGAGAGAGAGAGAGAGAGAGAGAGAGAGAGAGAGAGAGAAAGACAGATAGAGATAGGGGGAGGAAGACAGAATAAACAACAAAAGCGATCATTCCGTTTTTATTTTCTAAGTACGACAAAATGAATTACAACAAAGATTGCACTTCTATGAATGAATAAACTACTATAAACAAGAAATCCTATGCTGAGTAATGGTGAGTATGCTTGGTTGCCACAAGATGAATCAGGGTGCGTTACGAGTGACTTCTGGCTGAAGGTGCGTAAGGAGACACATTACCACATTCTTTGAAACATTTGTCGTGTCACTCAGGCTATACCGGAAGCGTATAGCAATCCATTCCAGCTTTGTGGTCATATCTTTAAAATCATGTCATAACATATCATATCTTAGCATACTATATTGCATTACTTTGAATGAAAACACATACTCAACATCAATACAAATCGAGATATATATATATATATATATATATATATATATATATATATATATATATATATATATATATATATATATATATATATATATATATATATATATATGTATTCATAATACGCTCTCTCCTTTTTCGAGAGTGGAAGGTGAAAATAAGTCATATCAAACTTAATGTAAGTATTCATTACTTTTGCGCTGCGTAGTTTTATCTACTCCCTGCGTATCGTACACATCTCAACAGATGACAGTAACTTAATATCCTGAAATCATAGTGTATACATAGCGCCGCGTGTGTACCTACTTTTTAAATTCATATATTCCCCTCTGCGTTAAATAAATGTTCATCTGTTTTGAGGTTTATTTATACACACGAGCAGACAAGTCCCCCACCCTTCGTTTCTCTCTCTCTCTCTCTCTCTTTCTCTCCCCCTTCTCTCTATCTCTATGTCTCTCTTTCTCCCCCCCCCCCTCTCTCTCTCTCTCTCTCTCTCTCTCTCTCTCTCTCTCTCTCTCTCTCTCTCTCTCTCTCTCTCTCTCTCTCTCTCTCTCTCTCTCTCTCTCTCATTAAAAGGGTTCCTGTTCGGTTCTAAACAATAGCCTTCGACCACCAAATCTCGTGGCTCAGCGTGGCTCATTTTTTTCTCTCTGTCTGGCGCTGAGGCACACGTATTTCGTAGCGAAAAAAGGGGGATGGGTTTATAAAAGAACCTAGAAATTAAACTCTAAATCAACATTAATATCGTTCATGGGATTTCGTAACGTTCTTCGTTAAATTCATCTTATCAGCGACTTTCGCCAGATGAACGCTGACACCACCTCTCTCCCCTACTTTGTCTCCCCGTCCTTTTTCTCCATTTACTACTTCCTTTATTCATCCCTGATCTTTTCTACGAGTCTAGACTGTATCGTCCAACAGTACAAGTGAGTAAGAATGCCTATACGTCGCTGTGCTTGTATACACAACCTTCTTTGGCACCGACGAAAACAGGCCAAACATACACGCAGGTCACTCACTATCCACAAGTCGTAAAGTACAAGACGTGAATGGCACTTGCCGAAGACGGTGCCACACATATGTACACTCCCTTAAGGCTATCGAAGTCAGCGCAGATGGATTCAGACAATCAGCTTTAACTGCTTAACTGCATGATGAGTTATTGCTGTCGACACCCAAAGGAATAAGTACAGACCCCCCACGCGGGCAATGGCGTCAAAAGGTGTCTATATGTGTCTTTTTGTCTGTCCGTGTGGCTCGGGAAGTGGTTTCGATCAGGACTATTTAATCATAGTGAATATTTATCTTTAATAATCATAGGTATCAAGGAGTTTATACGCACAACCGGTCCTTTAATTCCGAGAGATCAGTCAGCAGATTACTTCTAATTGAAAAAGATTTATTACTTAACAGCAATTAAGAGTTAGGAAACCCAACTTGCTACTGTCAAAAGTTTTGAGTACTGAGATTTAGCGCATTTCTGCTTCAGAATTAAAATCAAAATTAAACATTAGACTATTAATACAGACTATGATCATGAGTGTAGCAATTAATAACAACAAAAACGACAACAATAATAGAAAAAAAATCCTCATCCCATTATCATCACTATTAACATTATAATAATTATTATCATTATCACTATCATCCTCACATTATAATTATCATTATCATTATTATCGGTATTGTTATTATCATAATTATTATTAATATTATTATCATTCAGTATCATTATTCTTGTCATCATTGTTATTATATCAATGCCATCGTCACCAGCAACATCAATAACAAAAACAACAATAACAGCGTTAACGCCTCCGATCATATGACTTTTAATTATATGATACCCACTTCTTCACAAGCTTAATTCCTCTAGTCTAAAAATAAACTTTGGTGTGCTTAAACGTCGCACAACTGAACGTCATCAAGCAAAATGAACAAGTGGATTTCAGTGGTATTAATATTAGACTTCCGGCAAGCCAAGGTGTTCAGGGGACAGTTTTTTGTAGAGTGACACTCCGACATCGAGCTGAGATTGGCCTCATTACCTCTCCGATGCTGAAATGCCTACGGACTGATTATATCTGCTAATCGCCTTGCTCCTTAATCGCATCTGAACTCCTTCACACATGTTGAAGATCCGCTAATCGCAACAGTCTTGTGTTATTGTCGTTTCCTACGTTGTGTCAATAAACAACCCACGCCCCCGGCCCCACCAGAAGGGAATGCTTATGTTAAACATGGGAAAAACACCTAAAATTATGATTATGCAGTGTTAACATTGGCACGCGTTGCAACACGGCACAGTGACACCAAGGCAGCGACAGGAAACCGGTGATTTATAAGGATATGTCAGGAATGACAGAGTCGCTGACTAACCAAACTTTACGGGGAAATCGGTAAGCATGGCGAAAGACATCTGGCTAAGTAATAGTCCGAGGCAATTAGCTTCTTAGCACTCCTGGCGGCGAGGCGAGGGAGATCGACGTCGTCTTTCGAGCAGCGAGACTGACGCGCGGACCCTGAGCGACGGACGGCGAAGTCGCGAGTCGGCAAGAATATCTGAGGACTGGCGGCCTGCCAATCGCGACAGGAAAATGATGTCTAGGAGCCATTTGAAAGGAAACTACGGACAACGAAGGTCGAGGTGCCGAGCGCGGCGGTCTAATCAGACGATGTCCCCGGCGAGGGCGGGGGGAGGGGAGGGAGGGGAACAGAGGCTCTTGAGGACGAGGGGATACTCGTAACAAGAGGCCGAATGGAGGGGCGACGTCCGACAAATCAAACTCATTCTCAGAAAACCTAAGAAAGAGAAAAGAAAGAACATAGGAGGCTACACAAAAGAAAACTAACAGAAACATTAAAAGTATTCATGTTATATATGTAGAACATGTATGTATGTATGTAAGCACTTCCATATGTTTGCATGTATATGATAATCTGTGTGTGTGTGTGTGTGTGTGTGTGTGTGTGTGTGTGTGTGTGTGTGTGTGTGTGTGTGTGTGTGTGTGTGTGTGTGTGTGTGTGTGTGTGTGTGTGTGAGCGTATGTTTTGTATGTTGGCGTTTGTATGTATGTATGTATGTATGTATGTATGTATGTATGTATATGTATGTGTGTGCATATATATATACATCTATATATATATATATATATATATATATATATATATATATATATATATATATATATATATATATATATATACACATATATATATGTATGTATGTATGTATGTATGTATATACTTACGTATGTATGCATGTATCCAGCATGTATACATAGGCCTATACACATATAATATGCATGGTTCAGCGAAAAGGCATAGCCGAAAAAAGCCAAATGAGAAACCCTCATCAGAGCCAACCCAACAGAGGCGACACAAAGCTTCAGTGATACTAAGGCGTGTGTCAGTAACGAGGTGCCACAATTGCAGATGCTCATGGCACCGTCGCATCTGTCCTCACCCACTCCCTCCTCGTGATTAGGTTAGCTTAACGGCCACCACCTCAACCCTCTTCTAACCTCAACCCACCCCTCTCACTTTCCCACCGCTAACTGGACCATGAGCCTGGGCTCTTGGTCACACCTTTAGTGTGTGTTGAGATTGCAATGTGTGTGTGTGTTTTAAATCTTGTTAAAAAGATGGTTGTGTTTTATCTAGATCATAATATAGGCCTATACAGTTTCTTGTCATTATATACCATTTTTCATATATATATTTGTGTGTGTGTGTATGTATATATACATGTACATATATAAAGTTGTGTATGTACACACACACACACACACACACACACACACACACACACACACACACACACACACACACACACACACACACACACACACACACACACACACACACACACATTCAGGTAATAAAAAAAAATCCCCTGAACTATATAACAGCAATAAGCGATACAATTGACTCAATCTGATACTGCATATCAGTTCAGTTCCCACCACTGGCCACAAAAGGCCTGGGTTGTAAATCTATTAAAAACGCATCGTCCCAGGCAGAGTGAAGTGTCGTAAATGGCCCTTCTGTCGGTACAACACCAAACCCTCATGTCTCAACCTTCTTTTTCCTCACTCACTGACCCCGCGTAACTTGCTTTAATTCATCTTTTATCAGAGTATTGAACCTTCAAATTTCTTCGGGATCACGTGTTAAAAATGGGTCGGAGGATAGTGTAAACAGGAGACGGTATCTCGTGAGATGTTTCGAAGCACCTGTTTATAGAGTGGCGGATGAACGGATGTCCCTTTGATAAGCCGCGCTCTCCATTGGCAACAAAAATAGGGTCAGCTGAGTGCATAGTATGGCATTATATGTAGCGTATTCTTTATGAACTAATTAAGTACATTTCCTTGCAATCTATTCTGCAATGCCAAGAAATTAGATAGTAAAGAATTATTAATAGCATTTTTGACTGATCTGGATGAGGATTCAGTTTCTAAAAGACTAGGAAAAAATAACAGTAACTTGCCTGTGTTATAGATTTCTGGTTCTTGGGCTGGTGGACCTTGTGGAGGTCGTCCGTGGAGCCATCAGATAACGCTGCCCTGATGCACGCCATGGTGACAACGCTGCTCTCCCTAGTCGTGCACTGACACAAAACACTTCATACGTGCATCAAACATGCATTTCCTTCCGTTTTGAACTCGCGAAACACCCTTCGGACTAATCTCTGGAAACCGGCTGATCACTCATTCACAAACGTTTCACCTTTGCCCTCGTCTTCATTCTCGAAGGCAGATCTCCGCGTTTATTTCTTATACTTCCGAAGACACAGGATTAGCGTCCCCGGTGAAGCGAGACAGCCTACGCCCCTAGATTAGAGAGATCTCCCCTCTTTTCCAGCGCCTCGGGAGATATCGCCATGGGAACTGAGGGGTCGCTTAGGCTTGGATCAACTCGGGTTTCCGGAATCTGGTTTCCCTCGCCCGTGTTGGTCACCCGCACTCGTTCCTGCCGTGATTAGTTCCCGAGCTTTCCTCTGAGGGGTGTCCGATGGTATTTTCTTCTTTGCCTCTTCTAATTCTGGAAGATCTTGCGTGTCGAACCGTTTACAATACAACTGTTCTGTTAATAACAGAACACCGCATGTAGATTATTTCTGTTCTTGTATGTATCTCTTCCTGATACAATATGGATATTTTACTGAAGAAAATATCCACTTGCAGAGGCTGAAGAGACTTGAAAGCACTGCCGAAGACTTGATTTCCAAGCCATGCAATGCAGGTACGATCACATATAACTTCTAAGTAAACAAAAGCGATACAAATATACACCTCAACGCATGTTCAGCAGACTACAATACAAAAGCACTACCTTTACTACACCTTTGTACACAGACTAGTTCAACTCATCATTGCCGTATGTATGTTTACACACAAAGCTACTTCTATGACTGCACTGGCACTTTGCTCTGACTAGATTATAATGTATGCTGTCCGTGACAACCGTAAGCGTTTAGCAGAATGTCGAGGGAAGCGATCTTATATGCTTCTACGTCTCTTCCGCTCTCAGTCCATTGTTTCTTGTTCCTACCCGATCTCTTTCAAGTCACGAGAAAGGGGAGTCACGCGCCCCCTTCTTACACACAAACCCATGCCACACTGCCCACATTTTCTTCACAATTTTTGGATCTTCTTTGAGAGGTGCCCCGACTATCTTACCGGGGAAAACATATCGTACGTCAGAGCGCGTGCATGATATTTTTATATATTTGTAGTAGCAGAAGTATATATACAAATCTGAAATAAAACAGTCATTTCTCTATCGCATATACAAAGTTAAAGAAAATCAATCATTCACTAAGCAAAAGTAAACCTTGAACAATAATAGCGTATATAACGTACAGCTGGCAGCGTTGGACTGTGGGGTTACCCTGCTCAACGCGGCCAAAATCCCATTTTCGTTGTGGGTAAATATATCCCCATTAAAACAGTCAGCGCAAACTTAAGGAAGTAACTAGTAAATGAATGCATTCTTCCCAATTCTCTATTCTGAAATTCATAAACTACAGAATATTTATCTCTAAAGTCCTCTCCCGACAACTTCCTTCCGACCTCATGTGGTACGAGCGAGCGTCAATCTGAACCCCGCTATAACAATCATTTGGTCTAGAGGACAGATTTCGAAGATCTGTCCGAAAACAACCTTATACCAAATAAAGTATTATATATGTAAACGGAAAGATTAATTGCAAATCGTCCAAATATTAGTACAATGATTCCTTCTAATTCTAGTGGGTGTTAGAACGGTGTCGGCGGGGAGCGCGCCTTTCCCTCTTTCCTGTCGCACATATGAGGGTCTCAGGTAACGCACACCCCACCACAGATCGCGGACGGGGCGCACTCTACCCCTCTTCGTGCTGGGTATAACCGAGATCCCGGGTACACTAAATCCTCTTTATCTATTTGTTTGTTTAGCCATTTGCCAGTCTCTTGAATGAGGACTTCCTAGATAATTCTTGTTGCTGAGGTATGCTATGCGTGAGGGTGGTACATCTGATACCGGGGTACATCTTGCTTCCTGGTAACGGGGTACATTCTTCCGCTCTGTGGGAATCTTTTTTCCCTTCAAGCATTGTTGTCGAGGATTCCACGCGGTAATTAAGAGCTCGAAATATGTGCCGCTGGATCAAGCAAACCTAGAATATACTCGGAAAATTTTATACCTAAACAGGGTTTGATAAGGTTTATAACATCACATACATATACACACGCATACACATAAAATGCACACACACATACACACACACACACACACACACACACACACACACACACACACACACACACACACACACACACACACGCACATACGCACACACCACAGGTATGAACTCAAGATGCGCGCAAATACCTCCCCTTGCCCCTCCCTAAGCCACCGCTACCCCCGCCCCCCTCGGTCCCGTGGCACCCTCGTAGGTTGTGCCCTGACCCTCAGAACCATAAATATTACCCATCACCCTCCCCTACACCTACACCCGTATCATACCCTTCACCCTACCCACCCTCCTCAGCTGTGACTGTCACCCCCTCCCCTCCCCCTACCTCCCGTCCCTGTTGGGGATTCAGAGAAGAGGAAGAGAATTTGGACGAGGAGGAAAATGGGGGGGGGAGGAGGAAGAAAATGGATGATGGTGGTGGTGGTGGTGGTGGTGGTGGTGGGTGGTGATGATGATAATGATGGTGCTGGCGATGATGACGGCGACGATGATGATAATGGTAGTGGTGGTGGTGGGGATGATGATGTTGACGATGGCGATGACGATGATAATCGATGATGATGATGATGATGATGATAGTGGTGCTGGCGATAATGATGAATGTGATGATGATGATGATGATGATGATGATATGATATGATGATGGTGGTGGTGGTGGCGATGATGTCGATGATGAAGAGAAGGAGGAGGAGTGACAGAAGGATCAAGTATGGGAGAAGTTAATGGAGGCCAAAGAGCTAAAATAAGATAGAGAAGAAAAAAAGAAAGGAGAAGCAGAAGAAGAGGAGAAGGGTAAGAAAGAAGAAAAAAAAAACTAAGCAAGGGAATCTCGCTTAAGAAAATAGCAAGAGCTGAATTACCGATTGGAAGATTAAAGGTTAAAGACGCCCCGGGGTGTCTCAAGACCCGCTGAAGGAACCTCGTTAGTCCACTTCGGGAGAATTAGATTTATTGCGTCGGAATCTAGAATTGGATGAGGATTTTTTTTCATTTCCTCCTTTATTCTGCGTTCACATTTGGATTAGACTCGTCACTCACCAGACTCTGATTGGTAGGTCTTATCGTGTTTGTACGGGTGTGTTATCTTTATCTCTCTTTTTTTATCTCGTCAACCAAAGCAAAAAAATATGTATATGCAATTAGATTTTGCGCTTTACATATTTCATTTTGAACTTGATTTGATGATATGAGAGTTAAAATTGTGTGAATATTGGTAATAAAAGGAAAGGAGAGGAGAGGAGAGGAAAGAAGAAAAGAGAAGAGGGGAGCAGAGGGGAGGGAAGAGGAGGAGAGGAGAGGGGAGAAGAGAAGAGAAAGAGAGTAGAAGAGACGGAGAGGAATGGAGAACAGAGGAGAAGAAAAGAGAAAATAGAAGAGGGAGAAAGCAGAGAAAAGAAGAGGAGGGGAGTGAGCGAGGCGAGGGCGTGATCTCGAACCCCTTCTATTCACTCCGGGCACAAAACCGTGAGAAATACAGGTGGGAATACATTTTTCCCCTTCTCTCATTTATACACTGGATGATATTTTTCTCTCCCTTCCATTTTGTCCTTTTTATCATCACTTTTTACATCCATTTCCAACGCATTCGACGCCGCGCAAAGAAGCTCGCACAACTAATAACTCAAGATGACATCGATAACATCACGTGTTACTCGGAGCTAAAATATGAGTTATTTTTTCCATCGCGAGAACAGCTGTTTAGGTGATTTGTCCGGGAATAAGAGCGGACTTTAAATCCGGGGAATTCAAAAGGGCGGACGGGGCACTGGGCGCTGAGAGGTGGAATCTATTTATACGTTTTTCTTCTCTTTTTAAATAACGTTTCTCTGTGCTATAACGGATTTGTTTTTACTTTTTAGGTAAAAAAAGTAGAAGTGATGATATGCGGAGAAGAAAAAAAAGGTATGAAACTGAAGTGAAGACATGCGGTTGTTGAGTTATAAATATAGATCTGTATCTTCATGGACAATAAATAAACAAATAAATAAATAAATAGATGAAGAAAAGATGACTTCTCTATCAGTCTATAATCATATCTACCTTCATATATATCTTTTTATAAGCCAAACCGTAAGAATATATCACAAGGTCACTTAAGTCACTCACCAATCAATCTGCTTTTGCTTCGGTAGATTAGACCAGCAGGTGATCTTCCCTCCACGGAGAAAGGATTGAATAAACTCATCTCGATTTGCGTATCTCCCTTTTTTATTCATAGTTACATATTCATTTCCTAGTTCTTATATTTTTTTCATCGATATTGTGTATAGCCTAAACAGAAACGGAATGAAAGACCTTCTTTTCTACATTTTTTTTTTTAATGTTCCTGGATGATTGATAGGGCCTCTGACTTGAAGAGATCGAACGGAGTCGTTCATTTTGTGGATGGATACGCACGGATGAACTGTGCTGGAAAAAAGGCTCAATATATTGGTAGATCTGTGGGCGGTCTCGCTGGCATGGTGTGCTTTCCTTTCTCATCTTATCGAACTGTGCTTGTTCTCATAGCGTATGCAGAGACACACCTATCCACATACACATGCAAGCAAGCAACAAAAAAAGAAAAAAAATCTATTTCCCACACACACAACACACACATATATAAAGGTGTGTATGTATATAACATGCAACATATAAATACATACATATATACATATACAGTGTGTGTGTGTGTGTGTGTGTGTGTGTGTGTGTGTGTGTGTGTGTGTGTGTGTGTGTGTGTGTGTGTGTGTGTGTGTGTGTGTGTGTGGTGTGTGTGCGTGTGTGTGTGTGTGCGTGTGCGTGTGCGTGTGCGTGTATCTCTAATTTACTATTAACATTATACCAGCTTCGCCTCCGTCGTCCTCCTTTACTCAGCTTCCCCCATCCCTACCCCTTCCTTCCTTCCTCACCTTCCCCTCTCCCCTCCCCTATTCTGGACCCCCCACCGAGCAAAGGATGAAAAGCGAGGCGCTGGAATGACGTCGAGAGACTAATCAGGTCCCGTTCCTACCCTTTCATGCCCTCTATAGGCATACAGGAAGAGCATAATGCGAGGGATTAGTACAAAAAAGGAATTGAAATTGGAAGAAAATTGGAAAAGAAGGAGAGGTAAGAGGAAAGTGCCAAATGGGGCAAAATTGTCAACAGGCACAATGGAAAATGGGAATGACAAGGCGATAAAGGAGGATAGAAGCAAAGACGCAGAAAAAAAGCCTACAGATATGACGTGGCGGTAGGCCTAGCTGCCTTCCATCATCTGGACGCTACTGGTGGATATCTTAGCGTGTTGGAGAGAATGACAGAGGCGGGAAAATACAAACAAACACGGTTGACGGGCTGTGGAAAGACAGGGAAACACG
>NW_020868669.1:217436-229936 GCF_003789085.1 Penaeus vannamei
ATGTATAATAATAGCTTAATATATGATAGATACTAACTCTATTATATATATATATATATATAACTATATATATATATATAAATATATATATATATACTTATATATATACTTATTAAAAACACCAAATACTACAAAAGATAACACACAACACAGTCAGAACACAATATCACACACACACACCACCATCCTAGGTTTAGGATAGTTAGTTTCAAGGTTAGGTTTGGTTAGGTTTGGCTTAGAGTTAACTTAGGTTAAGGTTAAAGAAGATAGATAGACACGCATGTTATATATAAATACTATATATTCCAAGTAACTACATTAAGCGCCCCTGCAAAAGAATACTAAGGGTTAGGCTTGGATTGGTGTGAGGTTTAAGGTTTAGAATTAGGTTAGGCTATATACTGATATATATATCAACTATGATCATATCTACGGTAGAGGAGAGCAGAGACCAGAAAAGCTGACACGCTCACACGGCTCGTTCCCGCAGCTGCACGAGAGGACGGAAGCGAGATGTGAAGGATACTCGAGGGAGAGAGCAGAGAGGCGTTGAGACAAGAACACTGAAGAGAGGAGAGAGAGAGGAGAATAAGGAGATGATTCTTGTGAGAGAGAGAGAGAAGAGAGAAGAAGAAGAAATTGAGAATAAAATTTAAATCTCAACACCTTTCTTGCGTTCAATAGACTAACGACTAAGAGTGACAGCAGAAGAAGAGAAAATAGAACAGGGAGAGGCAAAAAATTATAAGAATAATGAGAGAACGAAGAGGGTGATGGGGGTGAGGGAGGGAGGGGGACGCAAGAATGAAGGTGATAAGGAGGAGAGGAAAGGCGGATAGGAGAAGTATAAAGCGAATGCAAGAAAGAGAACAGAAGAAAATGAAGATGGGGAGGAGAGAAGAAGAAGAAAAAAAACAGCGATATACACAAGAAAATGAAAGATGGAAGAGAAAAAAAATAACTGCACTGTTCGATAAGAGGGAAAAAAGAGAAGGAGGAGGTGGAGAGTGAGGAGGAGAGACCATCTTGCGAATCTGGCTTCGACACTGCTATTAACAACATGTCATAAAACAGGCCTCAGTCGAACGCGCTATCTCCCTCCACTTGATCATCCGGAACACGCACACGCTTACACAGATATACACATGTATGTGCAGACATTCACACACCTACACGTATACATAAATGCGCACATATACACACTCACACATATGCACTTACACATGTTCACTCATGCACATGCGCAGATATCTGAAACATTCTCATTATCATTGCACACGGCGCGCGCGCACACCACACACACACACACACACACACACACACACACACACACACACACACACGCACACACACACATATATATATCCACCACCACTTCTCCCACCCTTACGTATTCATGCTGCCTGCGTGAGCCAATTCAATCGCTAATTAAACGCATTTTGATAATGAGGCTCCTAAATGAGGTGCTACCGGGACCTTCAGCCCAACCTCCCTTCCCTCTCGCCCCGACTCCGATACAGTAGAGGTTGAATTATAAAAGAGGATGATAAATAAGGGGATTAGGAAATGGTTGATTAAATATATGAATACTTAAATAAATGTATGAATATAAGAATAAACAAATGAATAAACGAGTACTAGGTAAGGAAGAAATAAGCAAGAGGTAATATATAAATGAAACAACGAAGAAATAACAATACAGAATAAAGAATTGGATATGGGAGACGTTTTATCAATACCGATATCTTCACAAAATAATCAGATAATGATGTAAATATCTTTTAATGGAAAATATATTTGTAATATGCTTATATAAGGATGGACTTATGTTATAATCTTTGTTATTTTAAACAACTAAATTTATGCAGAATCGGTTATAATGAATAGTGAAAGTTATTATTAGTATGGATTATTTATTACTATATATAATTATGCATGATTTACCTCAATCCCAAATTCGATTATTTCCCTGTCTATCACAATCAACATTGTTATTATCTCTCTCTCTCTCTCTCTCTCTCTCTCTCTCTCTCTCTCTCTCTCTCTCTCTCTCTCTCTCTCTCTCTCTCTCTCTCTCTCTCTCTCTCTCTCTCTCTCTCTCTCTCTCATTATCATTCATTGCGTATACCACCATGTATATTCACTGCTATAGTACAGTGAAAATCAAGGCGAAACTCTCCGGATAAATATTGCCATATTTCAGCGCTGGGAGATTTGGGAGCTTGACCTGGTAGCGCCGAGCAATTGGAAATCAATGGAAATGCACAAATATTCGACAGTTTCTTTAATCAGTGTATAAAAACGAATGGAGCGAAAGGGAGTCTGAATGTAAAATGCATGAAATAGAAGACAAAAGCAACCAAAAAGACGTAAAGGAAAAAGTTGTATTACGAGTCAGAGAGAATTTAAACGACCAGGAAAAAGTAGCCAAAAAGTCATACATTGCATCACATGATATAACAATTTTAAACCACGAATTATTAATACAACTAAACAATAAAACAGGAAAGATACAAGGAAACGGAGTGTGCAAAGGGAATGGGACCAACAAACCGAACGAGAAACCTACCCCATAAGGAATGGAATCGCGATAGAGGGAAAAGAGGGGGGGCGGCAGAGGGGAGAAGAGGAAAGAGAAGGGTAGGAGAGGAAGGGAAGGCGAAGGGTAGAGGGAGAGAGGAGGGAGAAGGATAGGAAGAGATGCGGGTGTGGGGGTAGGGAAAGAAAGGGAGACGAAGGGAAAAGAAAGACAGGAAGGAAAGGGGTTGGAGAAAGTGTGGGATAGGGAAAGAGGGGGATACGAAAGGCAGGAGAAGAGGTAAAGGAAAGAAGTACGGAAAGAAAGGAAAATGAGGGATAGTATAGGGGTAAGGGGAATGGAAAGAGGGAAAGGCGAGGGTAGAGAGGAGAAGGTGCGTAGAGAGAGAGGGAGAGAGGGGGGGAGGTGAAGCTATTTCCTGGATGACAGCACACTGGAAAGGGCGGGGACTCGGGCTGTCCATCTTGTGTTTCTCAATTTGTCATATTTCACGATAACGTCCGTCACAATGCGACGTCGATGAACACTTCATGGCAGGAGGGAAAGGAGGGAGGGGAGGGGATGGGGAGGAGACGGAGGGAGAGGAGGGAGAGGGGGAGGGGGGGAGAGGAGGAGGAGAGGAGGGAGAAAGGGAGTGGGGGAAGGAGGAGAGGGAGAGGAGAGGAGTGGGGGAGAAGGAGGGTGAGGAGAGGAGGTAGAGAGGAGGAGAGGAGAGGGAGAGGAGAGAGTGGGTGAGGAGACGAGAGGGAGAGGAGGGAGAAAGGGAGCGGGGAAGGATGAGGAGAGGGCGTGGGGGAGTAAAGGAGAGAACAAGGGGGGGGGGGGCAGGTTGAATAACAGAGGAAAGGGGAGAGTGACCTGCGGTTGGAATCGAATGGCCGTTTAAGGGAAAGAGAGAAAAACGTGAAAAAATACAAATATATAAATGTGTTTGAATTTCGTGCAAATATTCACGTAGAATTTAGAGAGCGGAGAGTCTGTCTGGGTAAGAGATATAAAGGATGAGGTAAACAAGTTAATTTACACTTCACCAACAGGTTCCCGTCCAATAAGTCTTGACCGGTCGCCGCAGCAGGTGGCTTACATAAATGATAAGAAAAGGCGAGGAAGTGTGAAAGAAAAAAATAGAGGGAAAGTGGAGATGTGAAGATAGAGAGGAAGAGGGGGTAGGAAAGGGAATTGAGGAGGGAGAGGGGGAGGAGAGGAGAAGAAGAGGGAGATGGAGATGAAGAGGGAGAGAGGGAGATAAGGAGAGAAGGAGAGAGAGGGAGAGAGGGAGAGAGGGAGAGAGAGAGAGAGAGAGAGAGTATACGTGAAGTAAGCAAAATGATCTTAACATGTTTTTTTTTTAACTCAACCGAATCATATAAACAGCACATAATGAAGTGGCAAAAAGCAGTTACTTACATGACGCCGCTTAACAGCCTAGAAAGTATTCCTTACCTGCAAAGAAAGATTAAAGATATCAATTTGTGTTCAGTTCAAAACACACACACACACACACACACACACACACACACACACACACAACACACACACACACACACACACACACACAACACAACACACACATATATACATATATAATACATATACATACATAATATATATATAATACATAATATATATATATATATATATAATATATATATATATATATTATATTATACTATACTAATATATATATTATATATACATAACAATATATATATATATATATATATATATATATATATATATATATATTATATATATTATATATATATATATATATATATATAAATATATATATATATATTATATATATATATATATATATATATAATAATATAATATATATAATATATATATATACACACACAATACACACACAACATACACAGAGGGAAAGAAGAAGATGCGCATACCAAACCATTTTGAAAACCTCCCAACACAAAACCAGAAATAAAAAGACAAAGAAAATATCCAGCTAATAAAGAGGGAGAGAGGCCAGAAGGAACCCCAAGACTTCCAGCCGGCCTCGTAGCCCCTGGCGCCTCCCCGTGATATCTGCTCTGAGCAAATTAAGGCAAAGATTTCATCAAAGAAGTCGTGGCGCCTTGAGGCAACCCCGACTGAGAAGCAGGAATGAGGCACCCTCTCCCCCTTCTTTATATTACTACCATAGGATCAAAAGAGAGAGAAAAAAATCTTGAAAAGAGCGATTCCTACCATATGGTATAAAGACGAAAAAAGGTGGGGAAATGGTGAAAATAAGAATATTTAAATAAGTATGCAAGCATGTTGGTGGCATTCTCATTCTTGCACTTGTTTGTCTAAACTGCGGTTATCTGCCTTCTTCATATTCCTATCATAGGATCGAGAGAAAATAGAAATCTTGAAAGAAGTGATTCCTACCATATGGTTTACATAATGAAGACTAAAGGTGGAGAAATAGTGAAAAAAAAGAATATTCAGATAAGGATACTGCATGTTGGTGGCCTTCTCATTTCTGTCACAACAAGAATGACTGGCGAATTCATATCATATACAAATATACACCATTGTTCTTTTGAAATGAAAAATGTTAGCACTTCAAAATAGTTTTAAAATGGAAAATATAAGCAGGAATATTTTAAAATGCAGAAAAAGAAGTTTTAAAGAGGAGAGCTTGTTAGATGTGATGTACACCTGCCTGGCATAATGGAGGCTCATTATCCGAGGGATATCTTTTCTTTCTGCGTGTATATTCTTTTTTTTTCTTTTCCTATTACGTGTGCTCGTATATTTTTTTAGTCTTTTGTGCTGCATATCGTCAATCGTTGTCTGATTTGATTATGCCCACAATAAAAAGAAGGAAAAATACTTAGATTTTATGCATATATAAATAAATGTGCATGCATGTATGTATGCATGTATTACACACACACACACACACACACACACACACACACAACACACAACACAATATATATATATATAATAGTATATATATTATATATATATATATTATATATAATATTCATATAACTACATCTAGCCATAACACCATTCCCATTACAAACATATTACATATATAATACCAATATATTACTATATATACTCTATACTACTCACTATATTCTATACTCACTCAATATACATATACTACATTACCCCATATACATATCATATATACTCAAATATATTCCTCCCACTATACATACTCTACACTATACCATATATAATATACATGATACCATATACATATATACCATATACATATTATAACTCACCTAAATACATACTACCCATATTATACACTATGTATACCCCCCACTCCCTCCCCTATACCATATATACTATAATATACTACACCCTACCATCATTATAAATGTTACTAATATACCTACATCGTATATACATATATATATGTATACATATATAAATATATACCCTCCTATCATATCCTACTACCCCCACCCCACCCCCACCATATATCATACTCGTATACACTATATATATGTATTATATCTATGTATTACCTATATGTATCATCATCACCGCCATGTATATATCACTATGTATACTATACCCATACTACATATACTATCATACCCCCATATACCTATAATATATTACCCTCATTACATATGTATGTAATGTATACCTACTGTCTGCTATACCTCACTTAATACTATAACTATATAATATATATATCATCTATATATCTACCCCTAATCGTACTACCCCTACTATCACCACTATATAATACATATACTATACTATGTATTGTATGCTATACCTTGGTATGTATATATAATATGTCTACTACATATATACCCCTACCTAATACTATACTATACGACATAATATACTAGTGTTATACTCATATACCCTATGTATACTACATATATATACCCATGTATACTACCCACATCCCAAATAATATGTATACTACAATTACTACTCATACTGTATACTACATCATATATATATATAGATATTATATATACTTATGTATATACACCTCTACTATATATGTTCATACATATACTACTCACTATGTAAAACCACATCCTACTATATCATACCTACCTAATGTAATTACATATATATATACTACTATGTATACTATATATATATTTATATACTACTGTATATACATCATATCACTATACCTGTATACTCTATATACTACATATATACTATATTATACATACTACTTTTATGTATACTACATAACTTTATGTATTAACAAAACACACACATATATACTATATCTTATATTAATATACTATATATATTACACTCATATATATATATACTATACTACAATATATGTTATATATCCATATCCCCATGTATATCATATATATCTAATATATACTTACTATATACTATACACATATATCTATACATATATTTATGTATATATACTATGTATGTATGCTATCTATGTATGCTATGGTATATAGTACATATATATATCTACTATATCATCTATATACTTATATTTATCTGTGTGATGTGGTGTGTGTGTGGTTTTGTGTGTCTGTTATCGTGTGTGTGTGTGTGTGTGTGTGTGTGTGTGGTGTGTGTGTGTGTGTGTGTGTGTGTGTGTGTGTGTGTGGTGTGTGTGTGTGTGTTGTGTGTGTGTGTGTGTGTGTGTGTGTCTGTCTGTCTATCTATATATATGCCTATATGTATATATACACACTGCGTGTGCATGTGCGTGTGTACGTGTACATGAGCATGTGCTTTGCGTTTTCGTGCGAGTCTGTGCATACGTGACATATATCTGGATTTTCCGGAAATTAACACAAACTTTCCAGTTTTAGATTAGTTTATAGGACCAACCTTCCCTTCCCCTCCTCCCATAAATTACCATTAATAAAACAATATGTACAAAAAAAAAAATACAAAAAGAGAAACAAAACAATAATACCCTTTAGGAAAATTCATCAAGAAAAGAGAAAAAGGAAAAAGGAAACTTTGGATGAAAAAAAAGATTTCCCAATAGTCTCTCCCTCCCCAGGCCAGCCCCAGGCGAGGTTTGTGTACTGAGCTTAGGAACCCATGAGGAAACGAGGGGAAAGGGAGGGAAAAGGGGATAGGTAGAAGGGAGAGAAGCGGAGGGAATGGGAGGGTGGACACACACACACACACACACGCACAGAGAGAAGAGAGAGAGAGAGAGAGAAAGAGAGAGAGAGAGAGAGAGAGAGAGAGAGAGAGAGAGAGAGAGAGAGAGAGAGAGAGGAGAGAGAGAGAGAGAGAGAGAGAGAGAGAGGGGGAGAGGAGAGAGGGGGGGGGGGGGAGGAGAGAGAGAGAGGGAAAGAGAGAGAAGAGAGAGAGAGAGAGAGAGAGAGAGAGAGAGAGAGAGAGAGAGAGAGAGAGAGAGAGAGAGAGAGAGAGAGAGAGAGGAGAGAGAATAAATAGTAACGTAACCAAAGGAGGGAAGAGGCAGTTTTAAATGCGAGGTGATAAAGGGCAAATATACTGAGAAAACGGCTAAGCCGGAGAAGGAGAGATTGGAAGGCATGAAGGTGCAAAACAGGATATATTTTTCATGAGAAAATTAAAACGTAAGAAAATAATGACAACAGTAATAATGACAATAATAATAACAATAACAACAATAATAATAATAATAATAATAACAATAATAATTATGAAACAAAACAACAAAAAATAATGACAACAAAAAATATAATAATACAAATAATGATAATGATAATCATGATGATGAGGATGATGAAGATAAAGTAGTAGTATAATATGATAAACAAACATATCATTTATATTAATACTAATAATATAATAATATAATAATAATAATAATACTAATAATAATGATAATGGGCGATGATGATCATAACAATGCTATCACGTTACTACTGGCAAATATAATAGTTATAATATCTAGCAATATAATGATAATACAGATAATAGCGTTTGAAAATTATACAATAACATCAATATTAATAATAGCAGTGGCAACACCAAAATTACGAAAATAATTACAAGGACAATAAAAGCAACAAAAGTACCAACACAACCCGCAGAAATAACCTCAAGAAACGCGAAGAAAAGGTAGAGAAGGAAGGAAAATAAATTAGGAGAAAGGCGAAGAAGGAGTGAAAGAAGGCAAGGGAGGATGCCATTAAACAAGAAGAAAAAGGTGGAAAGAAGGGAAATGAAAAAAGAAGGCGAAGCAAATGGGAAAGAAGGCAAGGAAGGACCATCCCGAAAACCCCAAAGAAAAGGTGAAAGGAAGGAAAATGAATAAATACAAAGGCGATGCAAGTGTGAAAGAAGCCAAGGGAGAACCATCCCAAGAAACCCGAAGAAACGGTGGAAGGATGGAAAATGAATAAAGAGGAAGGCGAAGCAAGTGTTAAAAAAAACAGGGGAGGGCCATTCAAAGAACTCCAAAGAAAAGATAGAAGGAAGGAAACTGAATAAAGAGGGAGGCGAAGTAAGTGTGAAAGAAGGCAAAGGAGGAGCATCCCAAGAACCCCAAAGAAAACGTGGAAAGAAAATTAATAAAGAAAAAGGCAAAGCTACCCTCGCGAGTATAACAATAAGGCAATAAAGAGGCAAGAGAAGAACTCCAAAGAAAAGGTAGAAGGAAGGAAACTGAATAAAGAGGAAGGCGAAGCAAGTGTAAAAGAAGGCAAAGGAGGAGCATCCCAAGAACCCCAAAGAAAAGGTAGAAGGAAGGAAAATGAATAAAGAGGAAGGCGAAGCGACCGCCACAAGTGTAACAATAAGGCAATGGGAAGAACTCCGAAGAAAAAGTAGAAGGAAGGAAAATAATTAAAGAGGAAGACGAAGCAAGTGAAAAGCAGGCAAGGGAGGAGTATCCCAAGAACCCCAAAAAAAAGGTAGAAGGCAGGAAAATGAATAAAGAGGAAGGCGAAGCGACCGCCGCAAGTGTAACAAGGCGGCAAGGGGGGAGCGCGTGCCCGGCGTGGCTAAGCAGCGGCCACGCGAGATTCAGAAGACATTAGTATTACGACGACGCGCGCGGGCGGAGAGTAATTACGAGGGGCTGATCTTGTGATATTCTATGGGGTGTGGGCGGGGAGGGGATTAGGAGGAGGTGTGGACGGGGAGGGGATTAGGAGGAGGTGTGGATAGGGAGGGGTTTAAGAGGTGTGGTGTGGGTGGAGGATTAGGAGGAGGTGTGGGTGTGGGTGGGGGATTAGGAGGTGTGGGGTGGGGAGGGGATTAGGAGGAGGTGTGGTGGGGAGGGGAAGTGTGTTGGGTGGGTGGGTAGGATTTAAGGATGTGGAGGGGGGTGTAAGTAGGGTGGGGTGAAGAAGGATGAGAAGGCTAGATATGTGGTTTTGCTCATGAAGGAAATATGTGAAGAAAATGAATATTTTTCGAGTGGGGTGTTGAATATTACATGCACCGACACAAATACATACGTGTATGTGTTTGTGTGAATGTGATATGGGGGCATGGGTATGTGCACATTTGTGTATATGTATATGTGGTGTATGTGTATGCTATACATACATACATATATATATTATATTATATATATATATATATTATATATATAATATATATATATATATATATATATATATATATACATACACACACACACACACACACACACACACACACACACACACACATATATATATATATATATATATATATATATATATATATATATATATATATATATATATATATATATATATACATACATATGTATGTGTAGAACACCCCCCCACACACACACACGCATAATGTATGTGTGTGTATGTATATGTGTATGTATATATATGTGTGTGTGTGTGTGTGTGTGTGTGTGTGTGTGTGTGTGTGTGTGTGTGTGTGTGTGTGTGTGTGTGTGTGTGTGTGTGTGTGTGTGTGTGTGTGTGTGTGTGTGTGTGTGTGTGGTGTGTGTGTGTGTGTGTGTGTGTGTGTGTGTGTGTGTGTGTGTGTGTGTGTGTGTGTGTGTGTGTGTGTGTGTGTGTGTGTGTGTGTATTCTTGGAGTTTGCTCTACCCCAGTCACAGCACATAAAAGTAATGGACGGAGAACTGTCCGCAACCAGCGCTTGGCTGACTGCATGTAAAATGTAACAGCAACGTGATTGTCCACGTCAATCTTGAATTTGAAATCAAATAACCTACTTATAAACAAGTATACATAATAATTTTTATAACTATAACAAATTCTAATTACAACTGCCAAATAGCAAGAGTAATAATAACAATAATAATACCATAGCCGAGAGTCATGCCACCGTCTCAGCAGAAGTGCGAGGAACTCTTGTTGTTATCTCGTCATGCCCCCCCCATCTCCTTCCCTCCCGCCTCCCTTCTTCCCCTCTCCCCCTTCCTTTCTCCCCTCCTATCCCCCCCCCCTCCCCCTCCATCCCACGCCCTTTATTACACAACGGAAATTATTCATAACATCCGCGCACGCTGATGACGGCTGCAACGGATGAAGAGTATTGATGAATTTTAGTACAAGAGGTTTGATTACTCTTTCAAAAGCGAGGGGAAGTTTTCCTGAAAAAAGGGGGAAAAGTGGTGAGTGCGGGGATGTTTATTTGCTTGAATTAAAAGGGGAAAAGGACAATTTAATTTCCCAGGGATTATTAATTGAAAATAGGAGACGAGGTGCAAGGGAGGAATAACTTTGGTTTTATTAATATGTCAGATTCTTGAGGACATATTTCTGCTGGTAATGAAGATGATGAGGTGGTGCGGGTGGTGGTGGTGGTGTGGTGGTGATGACGGTGATGATGATGTGGTGGCGTTGGTGTGATATGGTGATGATGATCGTGGTGGTGTGGTGGTTGGTGTAGTGCTGCGGTGGTGGTGGTGAATGATGATGATGATGATGATGATGATGATGATGATGATGATGATGATGACGACGATGACAATAACGACAATCCTACAGGAAATAGTTATTTTGATGGTCAAAAAGAGGTTGAACCCCACTGCCTTCATACACACTGGAAGGTCTATATACACACCAACCCTTCGCACGCACGGCCACATGACCCTCCCTAAGTATGAAATATGAGCCGCTTTCTTTCTCGCAACTAGAACGAATTTTCAGCTAAGACGGAAGATAACTTTAATTAAATCTGGCACAGCAAAGAGGCTCTCTTTTTCTCCCTCCCCCCCCTCTCTCTCTCTCTCTCTCTCTCCCCCCTATGTCTTTCTCTTTCTCTCTCTCTCTCTCTCTCTCTCTTTCTCCCTGTCTCTTCTTTTCTTTTCTTTGTCCTATGTCTCTCTTTTCTTTATCCCCCCCCCCCCCTCTCTCTCTCTCTCCTCTCTCTCTCTCTCTCTCTCCTCCTCTCCTCTCTCTCTCTCTCTCTCTCTCTCTCTCTCTCTATCTCTCTCTCTCCTCCTCTCTCTCTCTCTCTCTCTTTCTCTCTCTTTTCTCTCTCTCTCCTCTCCTCTCTCTCTTCTCTCTCTCTCTCTCTCTTTCTCTCTCTCTCTCTCTTCTCTCCTCTCTCTCTTTCTCTCTTTCTTTCTCTTTCTCTCTTTCTCTCTTCTTCCTCTCCTCTCTCTTTCTCTCTCTCTCTCTCTCTCTCTCTCTCTCTCTCTCTCTCTCTCTCTCTTCTCTCTCTCTCTCCTCTCTCTTATCTCTTTCTCTTATCTATAACTCTCTCTCTTTCTCTCTCTTCTCCTCTCTCTCTTCTCCTCCTCTCTCTCTCTCTCTCTCTCTCTCTCTCCTCTCTCTCTCTCTCTCTCTCTCTCTCTCTCTCTCTCTCTCTCTCCTCTCTCTCTCCTCACTCACTCACTCACTCTCTCCTCTCTCTCTCTCTCTCTCTCTCTCTCTCTCTCTCTCTCTCTCCTATATATATTATATATATATATATATATATATATATATATATATATATATATATATACATTTGTATACATGTTATACATGTATATACATGTATATGTGTGTGTGTGTTGTATATATATATATATATATATATATATTATATATATATATATATATCC
>NW_020868669.1:234936-239936 GCF_003789085.1 Penaeus vannamei
AGCCATATTTTTTCATGAAGGTCTTCCACCGAGAAATAGGAAAATAAAGGGAAACACAATGTACGGACGCACACGTACAGAAAATACGGTCGTTTCCCAGATGGTAACACTGTCGTTTCATATTTCTTTTTCTCTTGTTTCTTTTCTGGTGATGAAAAAGAGGAACAAAGTGACGATAGCGATAATGGTGTGGATTATGGTGATGATAGTAATGGTGATGAATGATGATGATGATGATGATGGTGGATGGTGGTGGTGGTGATAATGATGATGATGATGATTGATCGTGGTGGTGGTGATAATGATGATGATGATGATGTGATGATGTAATGATGATGATGATAACAATGCTGAAGGTGAGTATGTGAATAAGAATAAGGATGAAGATGAAGACGAAGATAAGTTTAAAAAAATATTCATTTGATCTCCAGCAATAATAAAAAAATACCGAGTTCCAGATAAGAAAAATAAAGGCCCTAAAAAGATTCAATCAGGCCGCGGGCCGGGGCAGCTGCCGAGCGCCCCGCTTGGATATCTCGCCATTAGGAGGCTCGGCCAGTCCTCATGAGGGAGCTGACGTCGCAAATCCTCGGCTCCCTTTCTCCCTCCTCCCTCCACCCTCCTACCCCTTCTCCTCCCCTCTACCTCCTAAGATCTTTTTGGGCCCCTTCCCCTCCCTTCCCTTTCTCCTTCCTCCTCCGTCTATTGCCTTCTCCCATCGAAAATCTCCTTTGATTTCCCCTTCTTGACCTTCTCTTTTCCCCCTATTTATTCTCCTTCATCACTTCCTTCACCTCTCTTTTCCTTTCCTTCCTTCCCCTCCCTTCCTCCTCTCTTCCCTTATCCTTCCCTTCTCTCTACTACCCCCTCCCCCATTATGCCTCTCCCTTACCTTTGCTTGGTATGAGAACCGACTTCTGTGGCTCACCCTCAATTTTCTACCTTATGCACGGGTTAGCAGACGAATAATTTTTGTGGAGGGAGGGTGGGGAAAGAGGGGAAAAGGGGGGGAGGAAGGGGGGAAAGGGAAGAAATAAACGTACGGTTGTGAAGTGGAAATCGGACTAGGGTTAATATATATTCAAGGAGTCACTCGTTGTCGATAAGGGGACTGGGGCTTTCAACGGCGAGAGAAAAGGAAAAAAGAGAAAAAAGAAAAGGCTAGCACTAGCCATGGAAGCAAATTTAAAGGGTTTTGTGTGCTACACTGTAAACCATGAAAATAAAAGGATACGTAGTCTGCGTGAAAAGAAAGAAGAAAAAAAAGAGGAAAAAGAAAGATTTTATTCTCTCAGTCCCAGGAAGCGTAGAGCCGGATGCACTATACAAACACAAGCAATACATTTATACTATACTGATAATCTTATATATTTGCCTATCTATTTATCTATACCTATTTATTAATCTATCAGTCAATCCCTACCCGACAATCTCTCTATCAATTCATTTACATTTCCCTATGTATACAGTTCATTTATACATAACCATCACTAGTATTGAGACGCAACAAAAGGAAAGCCTGATGCTTATAACAACATCAGTAAACGCAAAGACCACGACGATGATAATAACGATACCACGCTCTCTCTACCTGCGCCCTCCCGCGGCCTTCGCTCCCGGAGGAGGCAACAAGTATGAACACTCGATCTCCTTTTAGAAGATGAGCAGCACACTGAAGAGTCACACTTGGACGTCACACCAAACGCGTACGAGATAACAGCGCTGCCATTCCAGGCATATGTAACTCGACCCCGCCTCTGCCTCTCTTCCTCGTCTCTGTCTACGTAATCCTCGCCTCAGGCAAGCAGCTACGCCGTGCGCTGCGTGTGGGTGTTTGTATTTGTGTGTGTTTGCTGCTAGTTTATTTCTTATGTTTATGTACATGAATGCATACGTACTTTCATAACCAGATAATATACATATGTGAATGTAAAGATAATATATGTATGTATAGATGTATGTATGTATGTATATGCATATATATGTATGTATGTATATATATATATATATGTATAATATGTATATATATATATATAATTGTAGCGTGTACGCCTATATGTATACATATGAAGATATGTAGATATACATACACTGATATGTCATGTATGAAATAAAATCAAACACACGTGGATCACTGCGCGCATTAGCCCACCTCCACGCCAGGACAAAACACCCATGCAAAAACAAAGGCCGCCACCATCCATATGCATCAGCCCATCGGCCCGACCCCCTCGCCCGCGCCCATCAAAGCCGAACCGACAAGCGACGACATGCGCGCTGAGTGATCCGTCAACACACCGCTCCTTGTGTCGACGCCCATCATATCACGTCGCTTCTTGTAGCCCGTAGGCCTAGTCGGAATTCTCCCCCAGACAGCAATTAGAGATCCCGCTACACGTCATCCGAAGAAGGAAGTAGGTTTTAATAATAACTTCGTGTTTCGCACTCATGTTATTTCTTCGTTTGTTATCAATATTATTATTCGTAGTAAGTTCCAATTGATTATAAGTTAGTTTGAATTCCATTTGTTACAAGGGATATTCTTTGGCTGTGATATGCTGTCTGTTTATATGCATCTAAATCTACCCCTGTGTGCAAGGAATGTCCGGGTTTACCATCCGCTGGCAGCGCACGGGACTGAACGCAGGTCAGCAAGATTATTATTATTATCATTATTTTCATCATTATCATAAATATAATTGTTGTCATTATCGTCAGCATCATTATAATTGACTATCATTGTAATTATCATTATTACTATTATCATTATATTATCACTATAATTAGTTTCATTTTTATCATAATTACCATTATCAATGCAGTTAATAATGATAATGATAATAGTAATAATAATAATAATAATAATAATAATAATGTGATTATTATTATTATCATTATTATTACCTTTATTGTTATTCAATTTAAACATATTTCGACTGAAGATTATTGATATAGTTTATGATTTTTAAAGTCTCATTGCTATCAAAATTATCACTATCACATCATTATCAATATGAAGAGAAAAAGGAGAAAAATAATAACAGAGATTTGGCTAGAACCACAACAATCATAAGGGGCATAAAATCTACGGTGACACGACGCCACACTTCACCACTGCCACATAAAGGCGAATGGGGGACTTTAAAGGGTCAAGTTACACAAGGGGGCACGGGTGACTGTGGCTTGAGGGGTAACTCTGTTATTATTTATCTCCCCTCTGTGGATATGCCCGGGGATTCAAGCTTAATTACAACTCTGCATATCAAATTAAGCTCGGCACTGTTAACAACGCGATATTAACATTTATTTGTAAGTCTAAAGTTTTCTATAGTTGTCTGGAGTGTAGGATGGGTAAACAAGATCCCTTCTGCGAGTTGGGAACATCACACCAAGCTTCTTCGAGAATACCTACTACTCACTACTACTATTATTATTACTACTGCAACTACCAACTATTACCATTACTACTACTGCTACTGCTGCTGCTGCTGCTATAATTTTTACTACCAATACTACTGCTACTACTACTCAGAGACTAATAACTACCTATGTTGGAAAGAACTATACCAAAAGTTTTTTTTTCTGTAGTTTCATAAGCTAACGTAAAATAAGTATAAACTTGAACAATTATTCACGAAGCATATTTATCAAATAAATCAACATATTAAAACCATATGCCAAAAAGTAAAATAATAATAATAATAAAAATAATAACAATGATAATGTTTGTACACGAAAAAAAAAAATTATATATTCCGTCAATTGCCTATTTCACATGCATATCCGTTTAATGAACATACTAACAATACCGTCTAATGGAAATATAAGCAGAGTCTGTTATCATGTCTCGAAAAAGAAAGAAAGAAAAAACACTTTCACAACATATTCAAAAATCATCAGACGCAAGTTCTCTCCCATCGAGATTAAAGTGAAAACAAATGGATTTTCATTTTCTGGCAAAGCGTAAAGTGCCAAAGGGAAGAGAGATGCATCAAGAGAATAAAAAAGGTTAATCCACGAGCACAGTAAGGCTGTAAACCCCAGAGGTTAAATCACAAAACTAAGCCGTAATAACCCTGAGTCAGCGTGAATAATATATTCCACTTCCGAGTAGATTCGAACGACAAGAGCAACCAAGGACTTCATAAGGTTGAAGATCACATTATATGCAAATGCCATCTCACTCATACAGACTACGAAACACTGTCTTGCTTCCAGATCCGTATGCTCACTTCCGCATTAGCAAAATACCAGACACTATTCGCACAGATATACTAATGACTTCATCTATTAAAGGCTGACATTCACTGTAGCATGTAGCCGGGTTGCGAGCTGTGACCGCTAAACAATAAATTGTGTTGGGTGAATATGCATGTCGCAGTACGTGTTATTTTAATGCAAATAAGGAGAAAGGCCGAAGGGGAGAGACAAAACAAGAGGGCGAGGAAGAGGCAGAAAGAAAAAAAGAGAAAAAAATATAAATATTGTGTGAGGGAGAAGAACGAGAGAGAGAGAGAGAGAGAGAGAGAGAGAGAGAGAGAGAGAGAGAGAGAGAGAGAGAGAGAGAGAAGAGAGAGAGAGAGAGAGAGAGAGAGAGAGAGAGAGAGAGAGAGAGAGAGAGAGAGAGACCGACTGACGTGAAACATTATCAAAATATCTCTTCTCCCTTTCTTCTATCTACGCTTGTGTCTCGCATAGGCCGCTACACTCAAAGTCCAACGCTCATGTACCCTCAGAAACCGTTTCCAACACGGAAATGCTGCAACATTTGCAACAGTAATATATCAGGTACTCCCTGTAACCGCCGCTCCAGGGGACACTGAACATTATCGCTAACACAGCTCTTTCGTTGCAAATGCAAAGCGATCCACTTATTTCACTAATTTTGGATTTTACTGAAACACATCAACATTTCATTCATTATAATACATTGCATTAAAACAGCAACAACAATAATGAATTAAATACAGCAACATAAAAATAATTAAACACATTCATTT
>NW_020868669.1:252436-254936 GCF_003789085.1 Penaeus vannamei
CCGAGGCGGGCGGCAGCGTTTTCAGTAGCTTTGATGAGTATTGTTATTGGGCGAGGGGAGAGCCGAGGGGCCGTGAAGGAAAGGGAGAAAAATGAGGGGAGGTAGAGAGAGAGAGAGAGAGGGAAAGCGAGTAGAGAAAAGAGGAGGGTGGGGGTGGGGATGGGGGTGGGGGTTATTAGCCAGGCTCCAGTCCGTGAAGCTGAAGGTGTCGAGGGTAATTTCGATAAAAAGAGAGGGAAAAAGGAAAGTTCATAGGAGCGTAAACACAGAGAGAGAGAGAGAGAGAGAGAGAGAGAGAGAGAGAGAGAGAGAGAGAGAGAGAGAGAGAGAGAGAGAGAGAGAGAGAGAGAGAGAGAGAGAGAGAGGAGGGAGGGAGGAGGGAGGGAGGGAGGGAGGGAGGGAGGGAGGGAGGGAGGGAAGGGAAGGAAGGGAGGGGAGGAGGGAGAGAGCAAGAGAGATAGAGAAAGAGAGCAAGAGAGATAGAGCAAGAAAGAGTGGAGAGAGTGAGAGTGAGTGAGTGAGTGAGTGAGTGAGTGAGTGAGTGAGTGAGTGAGTGAGTGAGAGAGAGAGAGAGAGAGAGAGAGAGAGAGAGAGAGAGAGAGAGAGAGAGAGAGAGAGAGAGAGAGAGAGAGAGAGAGAGAGAGAGAGAGAGAGAGAGAGAGATGATGATGATGAACAACGAGGAGTTCGAAGTGCGAAATTAGCACTCTGAGCAGTCATTCGACGAGAAACGGGAGTAGGGGAAGAGGGGGGAAGAAGAGAGGGGAGAGGGGGAGGGAAAGGGGAAGGGGAGAGGGGAGGGAAGGAGAAGGAGAGCTAGAAGAGAGGGAGATGGGGAGGGAAGGAGGTGATGCAGAAGGGAGGAAGGCAGGACGGTGATGGGGAGCTAGGCGAGACGGGGGAGGGTAGGAAGGAGGAGGGAGAGGAGTAAGGGAGTTTACAAAGACAAGAAAGGGAGACGTATCAATAACGGCGAGCGGCGAGGGTGGGAAAATTAGCACTTTGAGCAATGCAAGAACAAACAGCGCCACGGGGAAGATGAGGATGAGAAGAAGGGGAGGAGGGCAGGGGAGCGAGACAAGAAGGATGAAGGAGGGGAGACATAATGCAGTGTGAGAGGTTTTGGATGGCTATAGGTTCTGGGCATCGTGTAATGGGATTTTCACCTTAATAAACAAACTATTTTTTTCACAAAAATAAAGAAAAAAAAAGTTGAAGTCCACATACAAATGTTTGCAGTTTTGCTTTATATAGAAAGAACCTAAACTATAATTTTTCTTTTTCGCAAAAAAAAGTTTTCCGACTTGAACTCCTAAAAAAATCGACTGAAAAATTAGTCTAAACATATCCAGAGTAGCATAAGCTCAACATAAGGAAAATACAAGGTGTCTGCAATGTTCTTCCTTAAAGAAAACAAAATACAGCGTACCCTTCAAAAGGAAGTACCATGAAAGGGAGAGAGGCATCCACTATGCAAGCCCATGCCAAAAGGATTAAATTCCGTCGCGAGAACAGGAGACAGAGGGCGACACAAACATTTTCTAAGAGCATTTTCTGTTGACATCTGGTTAAAGCCGAAACAACAGACGACCTTCCCGCGGGTGGATTCTTTTATCAAAAATTTATACCTCTCTGACTCATTCGCTTTCTCTCTCTCAGACTTTTTCCCCGGTTTCTGGCTCGGATTTCCGTGCTTGGCTGTTTTTCTTTTTTTCTCTTTTTTGTATAAACCTCTCATGTCTGTCTGTTCCTTGTTTATTGTCCTTGTCCATTTGTCTGCCTGTCTGTTCTGTCTATGCGTCTATCTACCTATCTGTCTCTCCCCTATATGTCTGTCTGTCTGTCTCTATCTCTCTCTCTCCACCCCCCTCTTTCTCTCTTTATCCCCCTCTCCCTCTCTCCCTTTCTTTCTCCCCCTCTCCCTCTGTTCCTATCCCTCCCTCGATATTTGTCGAGACTATTTCCTATCACCCCCTTCACCTATCCTCTCCCATGCCTTACGCAATTGGCTCAGGTCAAGCAGTCGCACGGGGGCACCCAAGGACAAGACTAACTTATATAAGCGTCAGAGGAGGAAAAAACGTGACGTTATGAATGCCTAATGTTCCCTTCGGCTGGAATGTGGCACGCATCCTGGCACTGTGTTCCTTGCTCGTGCCTGGAATAAAAGGTAGCCTGTGCGCGGAGGAGGAAAACTTGTCCTTTTCTCGTAAATATGAAAAAGAAAGCTCGTGTGTATCGATCTGTTTTGTCAAGTCTCCGTTTGTCCTTGGGCTGTTTGCGAAATGAAAATTTTATGGAAATTATCTATCCAACGTCACGAAATACTGAAATGTTAGTTTATTTATCCGTAGACTTAACATGAGAGAAAAAAGGGAACAAAGATCTTGATTTTGTCTATTTAATATTGGACTAATCATTTCTTGTTTCATTTCCAAAAGATAATGCTAACAACAACAAAAAAAAAAAACATATTTTCTCGAATACAAGAGACACAAAC
>NW_020868669.1:262436-264936 GCF_003789085.1 Penaeus vannamei
TGCAACTCTGCCAGGAGGGGAACGCACTCATTGCACAGGGATTAAGGATTAAGCTTCCTTATTGGCTGCGGATGACGTCTGAGTGTTCTTGGCGGATGGGGCGGATGTTTTGTGCGTTTGGCGTTCCTCATTATCCTCAGAGTGGATAGACTTTTATAATTGCTTTTTCGAACGTATCTCATCTCCAGATACATATACATACATACATACATACATACACGTACATACAACACTTACTCACACAAACGCATTCTTACACACATGTGCACGTACGCACACACACACACAGAGGGAAAGCTATTCATAATGTGGATAGACTTTTATGATTACTTTTTCGAACGTATCTCATCTCCAGATACATATACATACATACATGCATACATACAACACCTACTCACACAAACGCATTCGTACACACATGTACACGCACGCACACAGGCTCACACACACAGGGACAACTATTCATAATGTGGTTGAGCGTACGAGTCTATTATCTAAACACAATCAAGAAAACAATAAACTTAACATGCAGGCGCCTTACCTATAAGAAAATTGATAATGAATCAAAAAATATATATCTTTGGATATTAAATTCGCATCATCACACGGATCATTTTTGAAAGGTGATACAGCCTGATCATTAGCACTTAGGGGGTAACGTTTTCATTACCCTCTTTATTAAGGTTGCAGACTTGAAGGGCGTGTTGCAGGGAACACGGTCAGCAGGAAGCCCTAGTGAACTCCGGGGTTACACTTGATCCCCTTCTCCTTTACCCTCTCCTCCTCTTCCTCTTCTCCTTCTTTCTATCCTCTTCCCCTCATTCTCAGCTGGTACTCCGACTCCTATTTCCCTTCGATTCTTGTCTTTAATCGTCTCCCTTTAGTCCCTGGAACTTTCCATTTCTCCCTTTTCTCTTCTTTCCTCCGTCCTCCTCTGTCTTCCGCATCCCCATCTCCCAGACAGATTGGATCTACTCAACTTTTCGTCTATCCTCTAGAATCATCACCACTTGACTGATTCCCTTGAAAAATCCATCAACATTTTCTCTCTTCCTCTCGCCCTATTTCTTCGCGCACCCACCGAATCCTTCTCTCTCACCTTCCCTCCCTTCTGCGACACTCCCTCGCCCCCCTTCGGAGCCAAAGTTTCCCTCTACAAAGGCCTGGACGAGGAGGGTGGGACGAGAAGAAGTTCGCGCCGAGCTGCCGCCGCTGCTGTTCCCCTTCCTCGTCTTCCTCGTTTTGTTGTTTGGTTGGATTATTCCTTTCTTTAAAAACATTACGGGAGGTATTTAGGTATCAACTAAATTATATTACGTCATATATATTGTATCATATCATATCACTCAGATAACTATGGAGGTTGAATATAAAAAAAAAGTACAAAAGAAAAAGAATTGCCCGTCTGTCGATCCGGCGTCCGCCATCAACAAGAACTTTCGAGCCACGAAGCAAAAACTCCCCTCCGTCTACGACCATTAAAATGATCGGCGGCGATGTTCTGCTCTTTATCAATTAGGTATACATGCCGCATTTGCCTTTCACAATAGGAATCGATCAGAATTAGCGACGAGCGGCGAGAAAATGGAGAAGAAAATAGAAGGAGGGAGGGAGAGGGAGCAAAAGAGACGGAAAGGAAAGGACTGCGACCCTCACTGGCGGATTTGGGCGGATTACAAGAACCGCGCTTGTGGCAGAACCGTCCACCGGATTACTAGCCCTAAGTTTCCTCATCATTATTAGCGCTTCCACTACTAATTACTTATAAATTTATCTCCCTCAGCGTGCAAGACATCTAAAAATAAAACAACAGAGAAGGGGATGAAAAATTCTACCAGTTCCCAAAGCCTCTTAGCTAATCTCAGTTCCTCCTTCAGGGAAGTTTCCCCGCCATTTCCGGGTGTTCAGGATTCATGATCTTGCCTCGTGAGAGCGGTTTCCCGAGGGACGTGGCGGCGGCCGTGCACTGCACTTTTACCTCTTGCTTCGAAGCTTCTGCTTCCTGCTCGCTCCATATTTTTTCTTTTTTCATTTTCATTTTTCAGAAAAATATTTCATAAAAAAAATAGAGCATTTTGATTTTCCCCGCTTAAGCCTAAATGAAAAAAATAATAATAAATAAAAAATAAAAACCTCATTCGAAAATCCCTCGACAGTTAACAAATATTTGATATGACGTCATTTCGCTACGTCGGAAATCACAATCTCGGCGATAAATTGCGTCTGACAGCTTGTACAAAGGCGCTCCGAGCTCTTCCTCGAGCACCTCTTCCATAATCCTTAGCAGAACACACCTCCTCCACCTTCAAACGACTCCATTTATCCAGGTCTCTTCGGACAAACATCTTTTATTGTATGATCTTTCATATTCCACTATTCGTATTCGTATTTTTTGTCGCTCGTTTGTTTGATTGTCATTATTATTTTCTCGTTCAATATACGATACTGGTTTCCGTTTGTATTTTCCGCTTCAATTTTTGTATATACTTTCCTCTAGGTT
>NW_020868669.1:269936-277436 GCF_003789085.1 Penaeus vannamei
ATGCACTACGAATCATCCAACAGCTCGCAATCAAATATTTTCCTTAAGAATCAATAATGAAAATCAAAGAGCGGCCGCCGTCACAAGCACCAAAATAACAAGGGAGATATTAGAGAAAAGAAAAACGCCAATCACCCTCAGGCAATGTTTATCGGCAAATATTTCTCCATTTATTCGTTTTCTTTCTTCGTCCTTTCTCTCTTCCGCTTCTCCGTCCTTTTTACCCGGAGGACAATTCGAGTATTTCCATAAAGTTAATAATCACATAATACAAAGAACCTTATCGACTGACTGATCATATTGGTTTTCTTAATTATGTCTATCAAATCTGGTCTCCATTTTTCCTTTGCAACCCTCGTTAATTTCCCATCATCATTAAAAGCGTCACGTTTTCAATTAATCATGTGCCAATGCTGATAAATGGCCCCTTCGTTTCTAGATGGACGACCTTCATCCCGCTATGCAATATGGTCTTTGCTAAACCATTCTCAGAAAGGAGTCTATGAAGGCGCAAAAATAAACATATAAATTATACATGTATAAAAGTATTAGGTGATGTCGAGATAGATTAATAAATAAATACTCATTAATAAAGTAAAATGTGTCCTCGAAATAGATAATCAAAAACATATGCAAAGTGACAAGTGAATTCGAGACAAATAAACGTTGGTCTAGATACCACATAAATTCAGAGTAAAGAAAGAAATCTGATTTAAAAGACAAGACAAAAAAAGATATCTGATTTAAAAGACAAAAAAAATGTAAAAGACCTTCCAATCCGAACGAAACACAAAACAAACATCCTTCGAAAATCGGTCCTAAAAATGGGAAAGGTGAAAAAGAAACGGTATCCTGAGGGATAACGAGATGGCAGGACTGAAGGAAGGAGCCTGAGTAACTGGCGAGGGGAACCGACCAGAGAGAGAGGGGAAGGAGGCAAAGAAAAGAAGGCGAGTGGTCAGTATCCTTCGGAGGGGAGTAGCCCTAAGGAGAGCCCGATGAAAGATTGATCTCGGTACCAGTGCTGTGCCGAGGGAGGGGAGGCGGTCGGACCTTGCTGCAGGTGAGGGGAAACAGGGTGGCTAGGGGTCGAACTTGCCTATTGTGCACTATGGTAAGGCTACACCGCAAAGGCTGAATAATGAAGGAAGCTTCTTGAGGGAGAAGGAGGGTGTGTGAAGGGAAAGGAGGAGGGGAAAGGAGGTTGGGTTTATTCAGCTTAAAGAAAGTTGATCTGAGACTCTGGAATTGGCTGGCCAGAGGGGATGCTAATCATAATTTATGCATCTAAACACACAGTTTCTTTTTGTTACTTTTAATATATAAACAAAAAATCGTGCTCTTCTCTCTCTTCTAATTTCAAGAAAAAAATAAGAAAATCAAAAAGGCCAACACTATTCAAACAATAACAGTAATATTCCATACAACAGAACCGCGGACAGTGGAACCACTCACCGCAGAAACTTCAGAAATATGGACCTGACTTGGAGAAGAACAGAACCCCAGAAACCAATCACTCGAACACAAGGACATGCAGCTATTACCATCCGGACAGACAGACGCAATCGATGCAGTTATCATCTCGGATCAGCGAACACCTGGACCTCACTCCGAATGCCACCCCTTCCCCCCTCCCCCACCCGTCCCCACGTAGCTCTCCCTCTCCTCCTCTTACTGACACCCACCCACCCCCCTCTCTTCCGCCTGCTACCACATGCATTTAACTCCTGTATTTTCTTTTATTAATATATCTCTCAAGTTGTGTTTGCTAGTGGATATCTGTCTATATATTAATTTCTTTCTTTCTTTATCTCTCTCTTTCTCTTACTTCCCCCCCCCCTCTCTCTCATTCTCCTTTCAATGGTCATCCTTTTCCTTTTGTGTTTTTATCGCCTTCATTTACCCCATACTTCGTCTTCCTCCGTCATTTTCTTTTCTATTTCTAACTCGTCTCCATTGCTTTCATGTTCCACTTTCTTTCTACCTGACTTTTTATTTTTTATCTTAATATCATGCCCAAGATCACTTTCTCTTTCATCCCGTCCTGTCCTCATTCCTTGTTTGGTTTTCTTTTCCTTCCTGCTCTTCATCTCTTGCACCATCCTCCTTCATCTCTGTTTCGCTCTATCTCTCTCCCTTCGCCCCTTTTCCCTCCTCAAATTTTCCCCAATTTCATCCTCCTCACCTTCTGTTTCCTCTTTCCAGTCCCCCTTTATCTTCATCCCCCTCGCCCCCTTTATCTCCTCCCTTCCCCCCTTCGCATACCCCCCCCTCACCACCGACCCCCTGTCTCCCACGTGACAGGTTGAGCGGCGGCACGTTCCAGCATCCCCACACCCAAACCCTTCTCTACCCTACCTCCCCTACACTCCACCACCACCCTCCACTCCCCACTCCACCCACCCATCCTCCCTCCCACTCCCATCACCATTCCCACTCCCCACCCCTCTTCCCCTCGGTCCGGCCTAAATCTTGTTACCTCGCCCTGGAACCCCCCTAAGGCCAGGACGCTCGATCGATGTCCTGATACGATTTCCTGATGAGCCTTTTATTTCTAGCTGGAAGTTTGTCCCGTTCATTAGCACTCCGTGGTGGTGGAGGGGGAGGGTATAGGGGGGGATGGGGGGTGAAGGGAGTGGGTGGTGGGTGGAGGAAGGGGGTGGGTTGTGGGTGGGTGAAGGGACGAGGGGGAATGAGGAAAGACAGGAGGTGTCTGATGGTAACGGATGCAAGAGAATTGGAGAGAGGGAGAGGGAGAGGGAGAGGGAGAGGGAGAGGGAGAGAGGAGAGAGAGAGAGAGAGAGAGAGAGAGAGAGAGAGAGAGAGAGAGAGAGAGAGAGAGAGAGAGAGAGAGAGAGAGAGAGAGAGAGAGACAGAGAAGGGGAGGGAAGAAGGGAGAGAGAGGACAGAGGGGGGGGGGGGGAGGAGGGAGGGAGGGAGGGAGGGAGGAGGGAGAGAGGGACGATAGAGGGAAATAAAGGGAGAGTGAGGAATTGATAAATAGATTGATAAACAATAATGAAGTGTGAGCATACGCAAATAAATCCAAATACAGCATTGCAGCACACCCCACCCCCCACCCCTGCTTCCCTTTCCCTCTCCCTCTCCACCTCCCCCCGTACCGGCACTTGATGAATTAGGCACACGATGGCGCCCTTGTTACACAACACACACACACACACACACACACACACACACACACACACACACACACACACACACACACACACACACACACACACACACACACACATACACACATATATATATATATATATATATATATATATATATATAATACATATATATATATATATATATATATATAATATATATATACATATATATATATACATATATATATATATATATATATATATATATATATATATATATATATATATATATATATATATATATATATTATATAATATATATAATATATATATATATATATATATATATATATATATATATATATATATATATATATATATATATATATATATATATAATATATATATATATATATATATATATATATATATATATATATATATATATATAATATATATATATATATATATATATATATATATATAGGTATATAGATATATTATATAGGAATGCATGCATACATGCATACATACATACATACATGCATACATACATACATACATACATACATATATATATATATATATATATATATATACATATACATATATACACACGCACATATATAACAGTAAAAATAGGACAGATCCACTAACAGACCCGGAAAGTAGCAATGCAGAAAAAGATGAAAAAAAATACTAACAAAACAAGGGGAGGAATTCGAAAAAGACGCAGAAAACGAGAAAGAAAAGCAGCAAAGAACAGATGGAAGGGATTTCTTCCAAGATTACCTTCCTTCGGGCGAGGGCGATTAGGGCGCAAGTGAAAGATTTCCGAGATTTATTGATTATTTATCTATCATTTTCTGGAGAGCGTGGTTCTGGCATGAGAAGGAGGAATAACCGGAATGACGGTTAAAGACAATACAAGGCAGGATGTTGAAGAGAAAAAAATAGAAATAAAAAATCAGGATAAAAGCATACAAAAAGAGAAAACAGAAGTAGTGATTTAAGCAAGTGAGAACATCGGCGAGAACGAGAAAAAAAAAGAAAAAAAAAAATAGAGATTGAGAGAGAGAGAAGAGAAAGAAAGAGACTGAAAGAGAAAGAGAGAGAGGCAGAGATAGATAGATAGACAGATAGAGAGAGAGACTGAAAGAGAGAGACTGAAAGAGGGAGACTGAAAGAGAGAGAGAGACTGAGAAAGAAAGAGAAATAGAGAGACAGAGATAGATAGATAGATAGAGAGAGCGAGACCGACAGACAGTAGCACCGTCACACAATAACGAACGGAACGGGGACGAATGGCCGGATAAGCGAGGCTCAGCGACCTAAGGAGGGAACGGGAGGGAAACAAGAGACTGGGTCCGGTGAGGAGAGATTTACCGGTGGGGGGGGGGGGGCTCCAGCCGCGAGATCTAAGCCGGCGCAGAGGGAAATCCAGAGGAAATGGGACACTGCATGGAGAACAGGAGACACAAGGAGACATGTGGCTTTATTGTGTTTGGTTTTCATTTACTTTCTTTCTTTGTTCTTGCGATGGTCATTCTCTTATCTATCAGAAACTATTAGAAACTACTCTTTTCATATTTATTTTTTCCACTTCATTTTCCGTCCTCAGATTAAAAAAAATCCTTTAATTGACCGAACTGTCTCAGTTATTCGATCGAAAATAAAGAACTGATGAGAGGTATTTGCTCCCTTGTACTGCCCCCCCTCTTTTCTCTCTCTCATTTTCCTTTTAAAGTTATTTTTTTCTTTTGTGTCTTGTAGCCTTCCGTTCCCTCATGTTTCATTCTCTCTCTCTTTCTCTCTCCCTCTCTCCCTCCTCTCCCTTTCTTCTTCCTCCATTTCCCTCCCCCTCTCTCTGTATCTCATGTTCCCCCCTCCTACCCTCCATGTACGTGGCCCCTTGACCCCCTCCTAATGGCACTACAGTCGCCGAGTGTGCGCGAGAAAATTAGCCCCATTGTTATGGCGCTGAGAGACATAAACACTTTATTTTTATCAGCGAAGAAGAAAAAAAATCGACTGCGATAAAAAGGAAAAAAAAATGTTGAGAGACATTGTTTACATCACCAAAGAGGAAAATAGATGGATTATGATAAAATATGGGGAGAAGACAAAAACTGTTTTAACCGGCGAAAACGAAGACGAAAAAATATTCATACGAAAAAAAGCGAAAAGGTACTAAAAATACATATCCGTTCGTTGACGACAAGACAGCATTCATGACTTCCCTGTGCTTCTTCTCCTGGTTTTACGAACGTCTTATGAAGAAGAAAAATAATAATGGAAAAAAGAGGCCCTCGTTTCCTCTCCTAGGAGCCACCCAGCGCCTTATTTTTCTTCCTCAGGCCATTTGAGAATCCTCGGAGAAAACCATAAACTTAGCTTTACACTCTTGTAATCCGCCCTCAGTCGCTCGCACGGAGGAAAAAATGGACTAACACAATTCCGGGTGACAAAATCTCATAAATTACCCTTCAAGGAGAGGTCTTACAACAGGCCTCGGGAACCAATCAATGGTGCTATGGCTGCGGAGGCCATTATCGCACTTATGGCTCGAGCTGCAGCTCTGTTGGGAAGGGGGAGGGGGAGGAGAAAGGGTGTGGGGTTGGTGGTGAGGTGGGGGTGGTGTTGGAGGTGGGGGAGGAGATGGAGGTGGAGGTGGTGGAGGAGGAAGATTAAAAGATGAGAAGCGAGGGAGGAGGAGGAGGATGAAGAGGAGGAAGAGAAGAAGGAGGAGGAACAAGAAGAAAATAAGAAAAAAGGAGAGAAGAAGGGGACGAGAAAGAAAGAGGAAAGACAGGGCTAGGGGAGATGGGGAATGTGGAGGGAGAGAGTGGCAGGGCGAGGGTGAAAGGAGAGGAGGGGGGGGGGGTAAAGGTGGAGGTGGATGGGAGAATAAGGAGGATAAGACATAATAGAAAGAATATAAATTAGTGGTGGGGAAGCAGGAGGAAGCGAATGCAGAGAAAACGGTGGAAATAAAAGAGGGAAAATAAATGGGAGGAAGCGGAATAGTAAGAATAAAATACACAGAACGTGGATAAGAAGAATAAAAAAGTAATAAGATGAATAACAAACAAGTAAAATGACAGGAAGCAAACCTGACAAGGAAAAAAACTGCCGAGGCCCCAGTCCTTCTCCCCCACTCCCACTAAACATACTTCCAAATGGTCCCAAACACCCTCTCTGCGGCACACGATGGTCCCCGACGGCCCTCCGTGGACTCCCTCAACGACTGAGAACTCATCGAAGGCAAACATGCCCTCCTCTCTGGCCATTCCCCTTCCCCTTCCCCCTACCCTACCTACCCTACCCTTTTTAAGCCGTCCTCCCTCACTCTTCCCTCCCTCCCCCATCTCTTACTGCCCCCTCATCCCTCTCCTCTTCTGTGTTCAGGCCAATGGGAGGAAGAACCGAAAATGTATTCTTATGAAAACGCAGTGTTTCTTCGAGTGAGGGGGGAGATAAATAGGTAGGCTGGGGGCAGAGGGAAGAGTGTATATGTGAAGGAGAGAGAGAGAGAGAGAGAGAGAGAGAGAGAGAGAGAGAGAGAGAGAGAGAGAGAGAGAGAGAGAGAGAGAGAGAGAGAGAGAGAGAGAGAGAGAGAGAGAGAGAGAAGAGAAAGAAAGAAAAAGGTCCCCCACATCAGTAGCCGCGCGCCGGGCGTCGACTCTCTCGAGGTAATCACAGCAATCCCGGGAAGGAGACAGAAGATAACACGTTGTCATGTTTATAGGCGGTCGGTCGGGCGGGGGGAGTGATCTAAAAGCGTCATGGCGGGGGGATCCAATTCCAATAAAGGGAACTTTTAAGGCGACTCGAAAAGGGATCGAACGCCGTGCCCAGAGATACCGCAGGACGAAATCGAGTCTTATCGACCCCCCCCCCCCTCAACCTCCCTCCTCCCTACCCAACCCTGAATCATAAATATAACACAAGCGGAAGTTCTCATTATAACTTGGACCTTAAAACGAAAGGGAAAGGTGGAGAACAAGCTCGAGAACTTGTCTCTCACTCCAAACAGTAGCCATAAAATTATGCAAATCACAAACAACAATTGCGAGCAGCAGAGATTTGGGAATGGGAACCTCTTTTAGTCCAAGTTCACTGCCCCTACATTGATGGGGCGGGAGGATTATGGGAGATACAGACTTCGCCCTTGTTGATATCTGCAATTAAGGGAAGGAGGAAGCTTAATGTTATCGGTGTCTGTTTGTTTCTTTGTTTGAATATATGTCTGTCAGCGCCGCATAAGTATACATACGTCTGTCAGCGCCCCGTAAGTATACATGTCTGTCAGCGCCGCGTAAGTATGCATACACACAAAATTATAAAATGCACGAATACATATACACCAGATATGTACATAAAC
>NW_020868669.1:282436-284936 GCF_003789085.1 Penaeus vannamei
ATCGGTGACCTAAAGTGGGTTCCAGTGGCGACCTCGACAGAGCTGTTCCCAAATCTCGTGGGCGGTTTGTTTTCAAGGGAAACCCTCTTTTAACTCCTTGTGGTTGTATTGCTTCCTTATCACGCTCGAAGCCGCCATACTGTACGCCCCAAGGACCTAAACAAGATACACTTATATCTGGGTTACACGGAGGAACACTAACCCTCTTACATTAAGGCATCATTAACAAAGAGGAGATAACATCCAGAGGGTCGCATTAATGAGAATAATTAGTAACATTCCAGACTCCGACGCAGCGGTGGTGTGACGTCGACACAGCTGGCGAGGCTGTCTTGCCGCGCACTGTATTTACTAGGGTTTTATAAATTGATAATTGCAGGGAAGGGGGAAGCAAATGGGGAGACAGAGGGAGAGTGAAGAGGGAAGCAGTGGGGAGAGAAGAGTGATGGGGGAAAAGGGAATAGAAGGGAAAGGAGATGAGGGGAAGAAGAATGGAAGAGGAAAGAGAACAAATTGGGAGATAGAGGGAGAGTGAAGAGAGGAGGAGTGGGGAGAGGAGAGTGATGGAGTGGAGGGGAACAGAAGGGAAAGGAAATGAGGGCGAAGAAGAAAGGGAGGGGAAAAAAGCAAAATGGGGAGATGAAGCGAAAGTGAAGATGGGAAAGTAATAAGGAGAGGAGAGAGAAGGAAAGCAGTATAAGGAAAGGGATATGAGGGGAAGAGGAGTGACGGCATAAATGAACGCTAGAAAAGAAAAAAATGGAGGAATATGGCTAAAATAGAGGATATGGATTAAATAGGAAAAAGAATTGCTAAACCAAAAGAGGAGTATTTATTGAAGAAAAGCCGTTAGGATCACAGAAAACGAGGTGACTTCAAGGATGAAAGACACAAGGCAGTCGAAAAAGGAAGAGGGGAAGACAGGAGGAAGGGGATTAGGAGATAAGAGGGAGGGGAGAGGCAAAGGGACCGGTAAAATAGACAAAGACAAAAAAGAGAGAAAAAAAAAAGAAAGCGAGGGGTTGAAACGGTAAGGGCGCAAGTGAGAAGTGGCTTAAGATGATAAATTACTCTTAAAACCGCCAGCCATCAAAGGCTCTTCGGAGGGAACATATGGCGGTTCTTCGCCACTGATCGCGGAGACGCTGAACTCTCTCTCTCTTCTCTCTTCTCTCTTGACGAAATGAGATTATGTTCTTTCCCTCCCTTTCACTCAGGGGCATTTCCCGAACAAAACACTTTTCAATTACTCTTCAGTACCGACCGAATCGCCATCCAGTCTCGAAGAAGAAGAGGGATGGGGAGAATAATACAAACAAGCAAGAGGGACATCAACCAGCTCTACGGACTTGAACGGCTCTCCATTTGCAGTTATCATTTGCACATGGGATCTGACGTCTGCACACATTCATACAGACAAATATACATACAAACACACATACATACTTATAAACTTACACACATACAGACACATATAAACAAAAAACACACGCACACATACACACACACACATATATATACATATGCACTCAAAAAATCTCTCCGCCAACCGATCACTCCGCAGCCGCCACCCCTCGCACCGTCGCATCACGTATTTGATCAACCATAATAGACACTCTTTCCAAGTTCTTTAACTCAGTTTCAATATCAAAGTAATTTCCATCGAAAATTGACTTTGACAGGGGACTTCAAAGGGCCCTGGCTACCCCCTCCGGCCGGAAGTGACGTCACTCCCCCTTTTCCCTTGCTAATTCTTCAGGATATGAGATGTAGGAGGCCGAATCCGCGACTCGCTGGTCCCCTTTTCAGGAGCAGCTGGAGACCTTGTTCTTTCGTCTTGGCTCCGTTGGTTCGTAAGGTCACTGGGCATGAATCAAAGGGAAGGAAAGGAAGAATCAGAACGAGAGGAAGAGTGGGGAAAGGAGAGGGAGAGGGAGAGGGAGAGGGAGATGGAGAGAGAGAGAGAGATGAGAGAGAGAGAGAGAAGAGAGAGAGAGAGAGAGAGAGAGAGAGAGAGAGAGAGAGAGAGAGAGAGAGAGAGAGAGAGAGAGAAGAGAGAGAGAGAGAGAGAGAAAGAAAGAAGAGAAAGAAAGAAAAAGAAAGAAAGAAAGAAAGAAAGAAAGAAGAAAGAGAGAAGGGGTGAGGGGATGTGTTAGCGTGTACCGTATGAGTCTCTGAACGAACCTCCTCGCCGGCGAGGTTACTTTTCCTCAGCGTAGTTAGGTTTTTCGTTGCAATTCAAAGAACAGTCTTCAAAGCTAGCCTTACATTTATAGTTTTGCGTTGTTAGTTACCCATGTGAACTATATCTATAACTATAACAATAACTATATATATATATACTATACTATAACTATAACTATATATATATATATATATATATATATATATATATATATATATATAATATATATATATATATATATATATATATATATATATATATATATATTATGCATGTATGTATATTTATGTGTGTTATGAGTGTGTGTGTGCGCGG
>NW_020868669.1:289936-299936 GCF_003789085.1 Penaeus vannamei
CATCGCCAGCGACTCCCACTCCCACTACCTGTGCTGCGCCGACCTGATTTGTCTCCTTGGTGATTCCCTTTTTTTCTGAATTCATCGCCGTCTGTTTCACGTTTCTCTACTTCTCCTGTTGTTCACTCTCTGGATTGGTGTTTGTTTTCTATTTCTTTCTGTCTGTCGTTCTATCTGCCTGTCTGTCTGTCTCTCTGTCTGTCTCTCACTCTCTCTCCGCCCCCCCCTCTCTCTCTCTCATTTCCCCCATTCCTTCCTCTCTCTCTATTTGCTTACACTTCCTTCGTACTCTCCGTGTCCTTATTCATCTATCTCCATCGCCTTTAACTTTCCTTTGTCGCATTTTCTATATCTTTCTCTTTCCTTCTCTTCCTCCCTCTTCCTAAATTATTCTTCCTCTTACGTTCATCTATTTTTTTGTCTAACTTCAAATCCTTCCTTTCTTTTATTCTTCGTTCTTCACTCTGCCTTTCCCCTTTCATCATCTTTTCTCTTCATTTCCTCCCTGTCCTCCTCCATCTCTTCCTCCTTCCTCTATCTCACTCTCCCTCCCTTATTTTTTCCTCCTTTCTCCCTTCTTTCATCTCCCCTCTTCCTCCCTCCTTCCTACCCTCACCCACCACTCTCCCTCCTTCCCTCTCCCTCTCGCCCTTCCCTCCCCCTCTCCTTCCCATCCTACCCACACACACACACTTTCCCTCCTTCCATCCTTCTCTCCCCCTCTCCCTCCATCTCTCTCTCCCTCTCTCCCACATCTTACTCGTCCACCCGCTCGCTATCCACAAGAGCCGTCGAAAAAATTAACTTTTATGGATGCGGCGCTAGGAGGTTCGACGAGAAGGAGGAGAGGAGGATGTCTAGAAGGCGAAGGATGAAGAAAGGTGGCGTGATAGGAAAAGAGGGTTAAGAGGGGAAGGTGATTAAAAAGGGGGGGGGAGGAAAAAGGTAAATGGAGGAGGTAGAGAAGGTTGGGGAGGAGGAAGCAGGAGTGGAAAGGATGAAGAGGCGTATGAGGAGCAGAATGAGGAGGAGGAGGAAGAAAAAAGAAGAAAAGGAAGAAAGAAAGAAAAGAAGCAGAACAAGAAGGAAAAGGAGAAAGAGAAGGAAGAAAAGGAGAAGGAGAAGAAAGAGCTCGAAAAGGAAGAGGATGAGAAGGAGAAAAAGGGAAAGAAAAGTAAACAAGCAAAGACGAAGGAAGAAAAAGGGGAAGAAAAGGTGGTTAAACAAAAGGAAAAACAGAAAAAAAAGAACGCAGACTCCAGAGAACCGACAGACATTACCGCGAGCAAGAAAGATAGGGCCCACTGAGGGAGGTAGGTAACTAAAGGCGAATTTTATGGCATATCGTAATTCTGCAGGAGCCTTGACTTTATGTCCTGCGATGAACGAAGAGGAGCAGCTGGAGTCTCCGAGCGCCTTAAGGGGGGTGGGGTGGGGGGTGTAAAGCGCCGGGATAATGTCGTGTTTGCTCTGTGTACAGTAAATGTTTGGGTACTTATGTGTTTAGGCTGTGTGCAGGTGTGTGTATTTACTATATACATACATACTTACATGCATACACATATATCATATATGAAAAATTATAAATATATATATATATATATATATATATAATATATATATATTATATATATATATATATATATATATATATATATATATAAGCATATATATATATAAGCATATATATATATAAGCTTATATATATAAGCTTATATATATAGCATATTATATATATATAGCAATATGTGTGTGTGTGTGTGTGTGTGTGTGTGTGTGTGTGTGTGTGTGTGTGTGTGTGTGTGTGTGTGTGTGTGTGTGTGTGTGTGTGTGTGTTGTGTGTGTCTGTGTGTGTGTGTGTGTGTGTGTGTGTGTGTGTGTGTGTGTGTGTGTGTGTGTGTGTGTGTGTGTGTGTGTGTGTTGTGTGTGTGTGTGTGTGTGTGTGCGTGTGTGGTGTGTGCGTTGTGTGTGTGCGTGCGTGTGCGTGTGTGTGGTGTGTCGTGTGCGTGTGCGGTTGTGTGTGCGTGTGTGCGTGTGCGTGTGTGTGTGTGTGCGTGTGCTGTGTGTGTGTGTGTGTGTGTGTGTGTGTGTGTGCGTTGTGCGCGCGCGTGTGCGTCGTGTGTGATGAATCTGAATCCTACCAAGATTATATAAAGCCTACAAAGTCTCCGCCCACTGCTGGCTCCCCTTCCCCTCCCTGCCCTCGCAATGCACTCAGATTATTGGGTTGTGACGGACGAAAGCGCGGGTGTGTTGTGGGCCCGTAAGGGAGGGGAAGGGGGAGGAGACTGGAGGGAGGCGGGCGAGGAAGAGGGGGAGGGGGATGAAGAGGAAGAAGGAGGGGACGTAAGAGATGGAGGATAGAAGGAGGGGAGAAAAAGATGGGAAAGGAGGAGAAAAAGGTAGGAGGGGGAAGAGGAGGGAAGGGAGAAGAAGGAGGAAGAGGAGAAGGAGTAGGAAGAGGAGGAGGAGAAAAAAGGTGGGAGAGGAGGAGTGGCGACGAGGAGGATGGAAAGGGATGGGGAGGGAGAGGGAAGAGGGAGGAAAGAGAGGAGAGAGGAGGAAGAAGAGGAGGAGTGGCGAGAGGAGGGAAAAAAAGGGGAGAGGGAGGAGGGGGGAGAGGAGGAGGAGGAGGAGGAGGAGGAGGAGGAGGAGGAAAAAGAGCAGCAGAAGAAAGAGGGAGAGGGGGGAGAGGAATAGGAGCAAGAGTAGGAGAGGAGAAGGAGAAGAGAAGAAGAAAAGGCGGGGGGCTGTCATGGCTCATCAAATGTGACTTCAGCTTCGGATCCATTTCCTAAGCACGCCGCTGATATTGTTACTTGTGGATATCGCCGAGGTTATTGCTGTTATTGTTGTCGTTATGGCCAATAGCCGTATTTATGACTCTATACACTCATTAGCGCTCTATTGTGATCACTGCTATCATATCAATTATGGTCCAATTTGTTTATCGGCATATCGCGCTATTAGCATCAGATTTATCATGACGGTAAATGCACGCACAAATAGTAATTACGTTATCATTTACAGTATGAGGGATGATCGTTACATATTAGCTTTATCTTTTCCATCAAACTGTTTCCTTTAGCTCGGGAAATGAAAATAAAAGTTGTTTTCATGAGGCGATCCAGTATATAACTTTACACGCCAACGAAAATTTGCATATAGGGAAAAAACACCGGCGATTGAGGAACTTCTTTGAGATGCGATTTTCAGCCTTAGGTTCTCCATGGCTATTGATCATACTGGTTTTCCCTTTCTCTCTCTCTCTCTCTCTCTCTCTCTCTCTCTCTCTCTCTCTCTCTCTCTCTCTCTCTCTCTCCTCTCTCTCTCTCTCTCTCTCTCTCTCCAGTTCTTCCTTATTTCCCTTCCCATTCTCCCTGCATATCCCTCCTTTCTATTCCTCTTTCTGCCCCCAGCCTCCCCCCCACCCCAAAATACCCCCTCCTCCCACCCCACATACCCCCTCCCCCCACGAGAGCGTGAGTCAGCCATCTTCCCTCGAGGATATGAGACAAAATGAGGCGATTCGTGTCCCACTCTGAGGCAATAATAATATCCCGGCAACTGAGGACGCTCTCGCAATCTCTCGTGGCTCGTTGAGTGCTTGCAAGAATTCGTGAGCTTGTTCAAGCACTCGTGATATGATCTTGCTTTTGTTGCAACAGCCCTGGTGATATTACTTCCCTCAGTAGGGTGTGGTATCCAAGTGGGAATTCAAATCACATGTTTTGCTCGTAAGTGAAAACGATATTGCTATCTTGTGTCTGTGTTTTCAATATCCCTTTCCCCCCTTTAACTTTCCCCTCTTCCCTCATTTTCCAGTTCTCTTTCATCCTCCCCCCCGCCCTAAATTCTACTTCCTCCTCCACCCCCCTCTCTTCCGCTATCAGTCTTTCCCCTCTGCTACCAAAAATCACTACCCCATACACCTGCCTCCCTCCCTCCCCCGCCCCCTTCTTCCATCCCCCTCTTTCGCTTCTTCACCATCTATACCATCTTCTAGACGGCCACCGCGATACAATGTTGTGGGTCGCGGTCGCCTATGGGCTGAAGGTGTAAGATTTATGGCTTCCCAATATTACGCTTGGTCAGTTATTTTCCTTTTTTCCTCCTTTTTTTAAGCAAATTGGATATTTTTCACTTCGCGGAGCCAATTTATGAAAAAAAGGGATACAAAATGATATGATTAGGAATGTGATCATATCTTTCTATAAAAGAAGAAAAAATCACTTTCTCGCCTTCTCTCAATTTCTATTTTGCATATTCATTTTGCAACTTTTCGCATTCCCTTCTCTCTCTCTTTTTCTCTTATCTTAGTCATCATCCTTTTCTGCTTCATTCCTGGTCTCTCCTCTTTATCCTCTTCTCTTTCCTCCCTCTCCCCTCTTCCTTCTTCACCGTCTTCTACCCTCGCCCTCCCTTCCGGCGTGGAGGAGGCGAGGGAGGGGCGGCGCCATCTGCTTCGTTCCTTCTCTTTTGCTTCCATCATCTTGAGTCGCTTTCTACTCTCTCTCTCTCTCTTTTCTTCTTCTTTAAATTCTTCTTCTACCCTTTCCTCTTCCCCTTCTCATCCCCCTCCCTCCCCTTTCCCTTCCCCTCCATTTGCACATCCTCTCCCCCTGCCCCTATTGCTCCCTTCTCCTCCTCCTCCCCTACTCTCTCTCCCTCTCCCGCTTACTCCCCCCATTCTTTCTCTTCCACTCCTGTTGCCATTCCACCAACCTCCTCTCACACCCATTTACGTCCAAAGCACTATCCCACAGAAAAAAAAAGAAAAAAAATATATATAACAGATTAAAAAAAAAGAACTTTTGAAAAGAGTCTCGCCGCTCTCTCTTGCGCCTACGGCCCAAGTTGCTCTTCTGATTGGCCATTTGGATGCGAATCGGAGGTTTATGATGGTGGCCAGTGCTCCTCGGCGACCTGAGTGGCTGATGGGGGCCGACGGAGCTTCTCAGTCCATAACCCTAAGAGGATTTAAACATTACTTTAAACCTCCTGTTTTTTTCTTGGCTTCCTTGGGCTTTCGGATACCTAAGGTTGGTTGTGATTATTATGATAATCTATCTAGACTTTATAAACTGTTTATGGACTATTTATGCTTGAGGATATCAAGTTCCAAATTAAACATGCACACACACACACACACACACACACACACACACACACACACACACAGGAAATACGGTATCAAAGAACATCAATAGGTCTACAAGCAAACAGACTGTTTATTGCCCCATGGTACTATTATGACAAGAGGAAAACAACTAATCAATACAAGGGCACGAAATGCGGCCCTCCAACCCCCCTCCCTCCCCCTCCCTCCCTCTCCCACAACAGCTGTTCCAGGGTAAAGTGTACAATGCATTCTGTGGGAGCCGGCCTATGGTATCAAGTCGCTATGGAATCAATAATTTAAATATATCTAATACCAAATACTTAAACAGACCAAACTATAGTATCTATCTACTGGATATACATCCGTAGAGCAAGATGGTTCTTATGGAGTTACAAGACAATATAAGTTTAGATGCGATAAAGAAACAACAACGACAAAAAAAGAAATACAACCATGATACATCAAAGGGAAAGCCGGGAAAGCCGGGAGAAAGAGAGAGAGAGAGAGAGAAGAGAGAGAGAGAGAGAGAGAGAGAGAGAGAGAGAGAGAGAGAGAGAGGAGAGAGAGAGAGAAGAGAGAAGAGAGATAGACAGAGAGAGAGAGCGGAACGATCTTGCTCTATTTCCATACACCCTAGCTACAGTTTCTTTTCTTAACATTTGTGCCGAAAGAAGTGCAAAATTCAAAAATACCCTTTTCTTGAGAAAAATACGTTCCTCTCTTAAGATCATAACAAGAGCGTCTTACCACCGGCCTCTGACGTCACACGATCCTGGCTGTACACGCTTACCTAGAAAAGAAAACGAGGAAATATTAGCTTGCACATAAATTTCAGAGTTTGTTGTTTACATTATATGCATTGCAAAAAAAGGGAAGAATGTGCTTTAAGATTATGAGGAGAGATACAATAGGGACGACACGGAGCGTGGATGAAAGAGAGAGAGAAGAGAGAGAGAAGAGAGAGAGAAGAGAGAGAGAGAGAAGAGAGAGAGAGAGAGAGAGAGAGAGAGAGAGAGAAGAGAGAGAGAAGAGAGAGAGAGAGAGAAGAAAAGAAGAAAGAGAGAGAGAGAGAGAGATAGAGATAGAGATAGATAGATAGAGAGGCAGACAGACCGACAGCCAGACAAACAGACAGGTAGAGAAACAGAGAAGAAACACATAATAATTTTCTGTAATGCAAAGGCTTCAGCAAGGTAATTACACAGCCTGATGATGCATGCTAGTAATCACAACTCCTTCGCCTGCTTAAAAAATGCGCCCTTCCGAGCTGTTAATTAATTATATCAATTAGCCAAAACAAAAGGCAAATAAAAAATATAATCCTTAAATAACCGAGGAAATCCAATAGCAATAGTGCTGCCCCCTCTTCCCCTCACTCCCCTGCCGCCCCCTCTTCCCTTCACCCCCCTGTCTCCCCTCTTCCCCTCACCCCCTGTGCCCCCCTCTTCCGTCTCCCCTCTGCCCATCACCCCCTGCCGCCCCTCTTCCCCCCACCCCCTTCCGTCTCCCCTCTTCCCCTCACCCCCCTGCCGCCCCCCTCTTCCCTTCACCCCCTTCCGTCTCCCCTCTGCCCCTCAACACCCCTGCCGCCCCCTCTCTTAGAAGGGGAAGAGGGACAATTTATGGTGTAATTTCGAAATGATAATGGCGTCTCGACGAACCTCTAATTACAACGCTTACGACTTTCGTGTACGCAATTAAGAACGCCCGTATGCAGGTGTATGCGCGGCTCTAGGTGAATCGGTCTGCACGCGCGGGCTCACCTTTACACATTTCTTGTACAAAAAATAGAGAAAAAATAAAGGATGGATGACAGTTGCCTCAAAAATTAAATCGATTTATCCAATCACACCTCGTAGGCCTAACGCTTATGGCCTAATCGCGAAAGAATTCCCCGGGTTCTGCAAGAGATGATTCAAGGGGAAGCGGTAGATAGGGAGGGGGGGGTTATGATGATTACCACACGCCCATCGAATCCGAACGCCGTTAGGCAAACGCCGCAATCACACTGACGAGGCTACGCTATACTGTAAATCAGCGGGAGGAGATAATGAGCGAGTCGGTAAAGGCCGATTTAACGAACTGCCGAAACATGCATACACATAACAACACACACACACACCACACACACACACCACACACACACACACACACACACACGACCGCTGCAAAACCTTCGCAAAGTCCAATATTTAACCTCTACGACAACCGGTGTCAAATCTGAACACAGGAATCTTGTAGAAGGTGATCTTTCCGTGAGCATCTAAAATCAACCGCAGCATCAGTCAAGGATTTTACGACGGGTGATATCAATCAGACACCTCGAGATATGAATCATCTTGATCCTCGCAGATTTCGCCGATTATTTCCCGAAAAAAAGAGGAAGAGAAGGGTAAAGAAATTATTGGATTCTTTATAAATCAAAGTTCTCGAAGGATATTGCTTTAAAATGATAGACAATTTTAAACTTTATAAAGCAAAGGGTAGAGCACTATCGTTATCTTTCCTCATGCAAGCCTTAGTCGAGCCAAGATCCCGCGCAGTTTGGCTTCCTCTGTCTTTAGACTATAATCCCTTGCCTCCTAAAAAATGCGATGGAAAGAAAGAGAAAGAAAGAAAAGAGAGAAAAAAAAGCCAAGAAAGCCGAGCGAAGGAAATGTAGAATAAAATCCCCAAACTAATTGGCTCCTTGGCGCTAACTCCTGCCGAGTAATTTACATACTAATGAAAAGTCAAACAGTGAGTGTATCTGAAGGAAGACCTCTTTGCGAGTCCTGGAAGCGCTGAAGAAGTGTACTGTTACGGTCTTTAAGTCGGAAGAGGCCTGGGAATGGGGTTAATTAAGCCAAAATATAATCCAGCCAGATCATATACGAACCGAGCCTTGGGGAAAGAAAAAAGGATAACAATTTAGAATCTAATTTCGTAATGCGAGCGAATTCTCGGGCGGCTTCCCCTTAACGAACGCTGGTGATGGAGCTGAAAATCTTCCTGAGGCGTTCAAGTTAAAGATTCCCGGATCAATTTTCATGTGGCACTCCTCTGTCTTTCTTTTTTTTTTTGCCTGTCTGCCTGTCTGTTTTTTCTCTAATTCTATACTTCCTGTTGTCAGTATACCATATTCGCTCTCTCTGCCTCTTTTTCAGTCATTCAGTTAGTCAGTCAGTCAGTCTGTCGGTCGTCTTTCTTTTCTTTCTTTCTTTCTTCTTTCTTTCTCTCTCTCTCTCTCTCTCTCTCTCTCTCTCTCTCTCTCTCTCTCTCTCTCTCTCTCTCTCTCTCTCTCTCTCTCTCTCTCTCTCTCTCTCTCTTTAAGAAAAATAAATCTACCCCGATTTCGTAAATTCATTTCCTAATCGTTATCAACTCGTCCGCTATATGAGATTTTATAGGTGTATATATTTCGTAAATGGTCCGTAATGTCTCGGTGTGGGTAACGCTAACTTCTATACACTGCACGCTTTCTCAACAATAACTGTCTCTTTTACATTTTCAGCCTGGGACGTTTCTTTTTTTCTTCCTATTCTTTCTTTTAGATTTTTTCTCACCTTCAACTCATTATTTGTTTCTCCTAATCGTGATGTTGAAAATCATCCCCATCACTATCTCCTTCAGACTATCATTATTATCATCAAAATTACTATCATCTTGGCCATCGCCATCAACAATCATCCTTATCATGATCACAGAATGAGAATAAGGTTATCAATCTCATAAAAAAGTAACATCACACCCCTTAGGAGAAATGAGATGATAACGAGAAACAACAACAAAACAAAAAGTGGACACACGTGGCACTAGAGCTTTCTCCCCCCACCCTCACCCCCCACGATGCTCTCCATCATGGTCACACGCACACGATGGCACACCGCAGTCTGATTTTCTTTCTCTCTGTCTCTTTCTCCTTCGTTTCCCTGATATCTTTTCTCTTAGGTCTCCTCCAGTCATGTACTTCAAGTCATTGCATTTCTTACATTTTTCATATTTACTTCCCTGGTATATTTCTCGTCTACTGTTTCTTTCCTTAATCTTCTTGGCTAAATCTAGACACGTTTATAAAACATACATACATACATAATATAATATATTATAATATATATATATATATATATATATATATATATATATATATATATATTACACATTGCTCTTACTAAGTCTGCACTGGCATCTCATCTTCTGTGTACATATTTTCTTCCACTGTTTTGTCTGTCCGATCTATTCATCTCTGAACATTAATTTTCTCTTTTTCTGCTTTCATTATTGTATCTTTGTTTTTATTTTCTTATCTTTATTGTTTTTCCTTGGCCTCTCCTATTTCGTACCCCTCTCTTTCTTGGTAAGGTCGCTGGGATATTGATAAACAATGTAATTACTGCTGTTACCCCATTCGTTATCACGCAAATCTTATACCGCCTCCACCTGCATCCTTCGCTCACCCTCCCTCCCTCTCCTTCCTTCTGAGAAATGCCTCCCATCTCCATCAGCCTCAAGACACTTAATCCATGGAAGGAAAGGGGAAGGGGAAGGGGAAGAGGAGGGGGCGCCGGACAGGTAGGGAGGAGGCTGGAAGCTCAAGGGCGGAGTGGGTCGAGGGTGGTAGGGGACAGGACAGTGGGTAGGTAGGGAGGGAGGTGGAGGTTGGAGGGGTGGGGAAGGGGTGCAGAGCGGCTGATCTACCACCTTGTCCAAGCCTAGCCTCGCCCTTGTTCCCCTCAGTATTTGCATATAATACTAGCGGTGTCGTGACCCTCCCCAGCCCCCTCTCCCCTCCCCATCTTCGTCTCTTTCATCTGCGACCCTTAATTAAGTTCCAAGCGGCTGCAGGAGGTATGGAGGAAGGGAGAAGAGGGATAGAGGATAGGAGAGTAAATGGGAAGA
>NW_020868669.1:304936-307436 GCF_003789085.1 Penaeus vannamei
TCTGCCTACCCTCTCTCTCTCTTCTCTCTCCTCCTCTGCTCCTATTTCTCTTCTCTCCTCCCTTTCTCCCTACCCTCCTTTCTCTCTCCTTTTTTTCTTTCTCTTTTATTTCCCCACTATCTCTTGCTCTCGTTGTACCTATTGTTCTTTGGCACTCACTACTAGAATAGATAAAAATCACCGTTTTCACATACCAAAATGTCGCACTGCTTCCAAATTGCCTTCGTCGCAGTAAAGGAAACGAAATGAAAAGACGACAAATACGTAAAAGAGCATGAAAAAAAATCGTTAGACTCACCTTCTTTGTCTTGGGTCCCGGTGTCTGGCCGGTCCACAGTAGTCTGCTTCCCACACTCCTGTCTCGGTACATACTTATCCTTCGCAAGAGTCACTTCGCATCCCATTACTGTAAGCGACGTGTACCCAATCACCACACCAATCACTTAAATCTCCGACGGGTGATTTAGAGTAGCCATTGCGTCAAATAACCGTCAAATCAAACGGGCAATCGATCACTCGTCACTTTTGCAGGTTTTGGCGGGAAATCACTCGTGACGTCACAACATGGCGCAACACATCGAAGAAAAAAAGAAGCTTTTATGATATTATCCCTTTCATGTTGGATGGTTTCTCTTTATTAATGGCATCATCTGATTCCACGTTTTGTGTAATCGACTTTACCAGACATTATCGACATCTAATTCTTAAATGAGGGAAATCACCTTAATAATATGAATCATGGTTGGGTCGTGACACTGAAATACACTTTTCGTCTCGAATATATTTTCTGACTTTTCTATTTTCTTTCAGCGTGAGATTTGAGACACTAGCTTTAAACTCATTCAGATCTGTTACAATGGATTAAGCATGGTATATTTTCAGAAACTGGAATAAAGAAAAACATGTATAACATTAGGTTAAATGTACACTATCTTCACAGCACGGTTCATTCGCTCTATTTACAATCTTTACGACACTATGAATTTGTGATGTTATGCATTAAGTTTTGAAGGCTAGTTTTCAATATAATGAATTTCTTATTTATATATATTAATTCTGTTTAGATCTAAGCCTGCATAAGCTCATATAGGCTTATATACTGCTTCTTCCTTACCCTTTAACAATAATCTTTCCACTATTTCATACAAATAAACGAAGACTTCAGCTTTTTAACAAAAGTGACAATTTCTTTCGATGTTCACTACCCTATGCTACAGGGCCCACTGACGCCAAAGTATTCACAACTCGGAGACTTCTACCCTGCCTCGGCCACCGCCTTAAGACCCTCCATACAGCACGAAACAAACGCCATTCCGGCCCAAACGCTTCGGCTGCGAGAGCATTCCACGCGAGCGAGACAAACGTATCACCTTCGCCCGTCTCCCTCGCCATCTCATATTCGGAATGCGACGCCCCGACCTTATCTGAAACGGGAATCCGACAAACAATGGACGCTTCGGGATCCGAGACATTCGCGCGCGGGTATTTCCGGGACCTCCTTGTGATTTTACGCTACATGGGTCGGGCGACAATTCCCGGGGCAATCAGGAGGAGGCTTCTAAATCCTTCTGAGGCACTTTGGCAATATCCTTAAATTCTGTTGTCTTGGAAATTCCTTCTGCCGGCTCTTTACGCTTCTTTTCTCCCCTTTGACTCGGGAAGTGGTGGAGACTTTCTCTGTGCCATTGCCTGCCTGTGCTCTTTCTCTCTCTTTCTCTCTTCTCTCTCTCTCTCTCTCTCTCTCTCTCTCTCTCTCTCTCTCTCTCTCTCTCTCTCTCTCTCTCTCTCTCTCTCTCTCTCTCCTGTCCATGTGGGCAGAAACATACAATTTAAAGGGAAACTAACAACTTTCCATGCTTCCCTTTACACTGTGCACCTAGTAAATTCAGCGTCCACACACATAATCAGTCTCCCGCAACTCGAAGGCCTGCACACCTTTCACCCATCATTCAACCAACGCACTTTCCTCCGCTGACAATCTCATTAACATATTTTCGCGAATGCTACGACACCGCCGTCCCTTGCGTTAGCTCCCATCGATGGCTCCATTAACTATTCAACTACCTTTGGCTAATTCCTCGAGGGATGGGTCGCGATCTCCCTCCTAAGCATCCTAGGAAGCCCATCTCAACCTTTCACCGTAATCCCCTAAGCCGTCACGGGCCTCCTTCGATGTCAACAAGGTACAGGGGGAGGGGAAGGTAGGGGAGGGCGTCACTCAAACGAAGGGAAAGGAAGGGGTGACAGGAGGAGGGGAAGGGAGAGGATGAGAGAGTAGAGCTAAAGTTGATTAATGTGCCCACTTCAATTCAATCAACTGGTGTACAAGAGCGGCTCGCTGGTACTCCGGGGGCCTTGTGGTACTTTGGGTCCTGCTGGCACCGGCGCAGCGTGTGTCTGAGTGGCATCCCTTTTGCAGGTAATTGTCATTTTCCGCTGACTGTGCTCGGCTGAGAGTAAATGACATTTCGCATTTCACGTGCTGTGAGAGGGAGCACGG
>NW_020868669.1:319936-324936 GCF_003789085.1 Penaeus vannamei
CTCATGTGTGTGTAGTGTGTGTGTTGTGTGTGTGTGGTGTGCTGTGTGTGTGTGTGTGTGTGTGTGTGTTGTGTGTGTGTGTGTGTGTGTGTGTGTGTGTGTGTGTGTGTGTGTGTGCGTGTGCCGTGGACGTGTGCGTGTGCGGTATGTGCGGCGTGTGTGCGTGTGTGCGTGCGTGCGTGCGTGCGTGCGTGTGTGTGTGTGGTGTGTGTGTGAAGTTCATCTATCTGTGACTGTCTTTGGGATCTAGAGTTTTTAACTTACGTTATTTCTTTCCATTTTCCATCTGCCTGTCTATCTATCAGCCTCGATCCCCGCCCTTCCTTCGTTCTCTCTATACCTCATTACCATCACCCCTCTCTCTCCTCTTTCTCCCGGTTCTCTCATCCAAGTCTCTCTCCCTCCCTCTTCCTCTCCTCTCTCCCCACGCCGCCTCCTTTCATCCTTCCACCTCTTCCTCTCACTTCACTCACTTCACCTTTCCTCTCTCTCTCTCCTCTCCCACCCTCACTCCCTCCCCTCCCCCTCCCCCTTCCCCTTTTCCCCATCATCCCCTCTCATCCTCACCTCCCTATCCCCTGTGTGCCCTCTCCCATCCTCACTCCCCCATCCCCCGCCTACCCGTTCCCCCCATCACTCCTCTCCTCCCCTCCCATCCCTCTTTCCCCTCTCCGTCTCCCACCCCTCACTCCCCCTTCCCCGTCTCCCTCCCTCCCTCTCCCATCAACACCCGTTTATGATCTATCGCAAGCCAGCGGAGTCGAATTGACGGAAAATTGAATCCGCCCCCTCCCTCCCCCACGCCCCTAAGCCCAACCAGCCATGCAGACGGGGTTTAGTTAGCAATGTGCAAACCTTATGGGAGGTTGCAGAGCGGGAAATAGCCGAAGAGGCTGTCGCTTATGTCTTGAATGTTGAATGTGCTTTGCATATGTGTCTTGAACATTGTATATACGTCTCGGTTGTGGCACATACTTCTTAGGTGTTGCATATGTGTTTTGAATGTTCGATGAAATCTTCAGTGCTGCATATGTATCCTGAATGTTGTATATGTGTTCTGGATGTTGCATGGGCGTCTTTACTGTTGCACATGTGCCATGGATGTTCATACGTGTTTTGGATGTTACATATGTAACTTCAATTTGCCTTGACTGCTGTTTATGTATCTTGAATGAAAAGTACAAAGTAAGTCTAACGATACAGATGATAATTCCTCAGCTGTATTTGGTAAACTTCCTATTGCTTTATAAAAGGTTAATGAACATCATAATGGAAGTCATAATCATTCATGAATCTTGTAGGCACGCTAGTATAGTAAATTATCATGAGGCGACGATAACAATCATTTGAAAGGAACCACCTGGATCTGTTCTCTTTTGTGGAATGCTAATAATAACACTAATATATTGGTAACATTAGTAATAATTGTAGTGTATTAATAATGATGATTAAGAAGATAGCAACAACAATGATAATAATATAATGACAATGATGACAGGAATAATAATAATAATGATAATGATAATAATGATAATGATAACGATAATCATAATCATAATGATAATAATAATAATAATAATTAATAATAATAAATAAGATGATGATGTTGAAATAATAATAATAACATAATAATAATAATGATAATAATAATAATAATAATAATAATAATGAAAATAATGATAATGATGATGATGATGATGATGATGATGATAATAATAATAACACTGATGATGTTGATAATAATAATAATAATTAATAAATAATAATATAATAATATAATAATAATAATAACTAATAATAGTGATAATGATACTAATGATGATGATGATGATGATGATGATGAAGATAATAATAATAATGTTAATAATAATAATAATGGTAATAATGACAACAATACTAAAGCTACTAATAACAACAACACTGTTGATAATAAGAATGGTAATGAACTATAGTAATAATGATAATGATAACAATAATAATAACAATAACAATAACAATAACAAATAATAATATAATAATAATAATAATAATAATAACAATAATATCAGTAATAACAATAACAAGGCATATAGAAAAACACCCGTAATGATAATGTTGGTCATAACAATCATAAATGCCAACATGCTTTGGTAACTCGATGACTGGACACACAGTGAGGTCAACTTAGCAAAGACACTGTCACGCCCATCTAGCGTCGCTCCGCCCACTGTTTACCAGCTATTCTTGTGGGCGGCTCTCTGTCAATCACCTGCGACATTTATTGGGGGTACGGTTTACTGTCCAAATATATGGGGATATAAACTTTATTGAGGCCTTCAGGCGGTGCGCAGTAGGCTGATCATAAATGCAAATGAGATTTATCGGCATTATCTGTAGGCTTTTTATATAAAGGTTATATTGGGGGCTAAAGATAAAGATTACATTATCAAGTTACTTATCTATATTCATGTTGGAGCTACTGGTCATAAGGTTCTGGAAACTCTTTGTTTAGGGAAACTTAAAGATTAGACACACACACATACATACTTCTCTCATAGTAAAACGAAGCGACCAAACACGACAAAACACATCACATTTACTACAACAAAAATACCGCTTATGCAAATAACACTGTCACTATCACCATCAAGACAACACACGATCCCGAAACGCAAATGAATGGCTTACTATCACGACATGCACACTCACACACACACACATAAACGCACATACACACACATACACTCACATACATACACTCGCACGCCACTCCATCAATCAAGCGTATATCGTCAGGGCATCTCCGCTGTTTTATCGGTCTACAAGATCTTGCATATAATTAATCTGTCTCCTGCTGGACACGTGGCACAGAGCAGAGGCCTGGGACGTGACTCGGTAACGGGTAAGTCGCGGAAAAAAGAAAACCGGGGACGCCAAAGACAAAATATGAGGATAAACACCAAAGACACATCAGAATTTAGCATTGACAGTGATGCGAAAGGCGAATTGGAAGCAGAGAGAGAGAGAAGAAAATTTGCAGAGGTGCCGCGATCGGCCAAAGATCAATCCGATAGATGATGATAATAATGATATCCGACTTGCACTCGATCAGAATCAGCTGACGGAGAGTTCACAGTGAATTGGCGTGACTCTCCAGATGACTCTATCCTGTGCCAGGCTGTGCGACTGAACAAAACTTGCACCGCCAACTTTCCTGCTGTCCTACTTTTTTATTATCATCTATTTTCATCACTATCCTTATCATTAATAATACTATAGTTATCATTATCATAACAACAACTATTCAATAATAGCAATAACAGTGACCGCATTAATAACAATGACAACAGTAAACACAATAAATGAGCGATGGTTATAGCAAATATAATCATAATAAAACTCAATACCTTCATTATCACAATAATATAACAACAAAATAACGACAACACAACAAGCAACAACAACAACAACAAACAACAACAACAACAATAATAATATAATAACAACAATAACAATAAATAATAATAATAATAATAATAATAATAATAATAATAATAACAATAATAATAATAATAATAATAATAATAATAATAAAAATATAATAATAATAATAATAATAATAATAATAATAATAATAGCAACAACAACAAAACAACAATAATACTGATAATAACAATAATAATGACAATAACAATAATAATGACAATAACAATAACAATGATAATAATGATAATAATAAAAACATCAGTATAAGAAAATCGGAAACCTTTACAGTTTACTTTACGCAGTTAAGATCCTACCGATAATCCAGCCGGGCGATCCGAGCGCTTAACCCAGCTTGACTTGGATAATCCAGCCAGGATAAAAAAGCCCCCCCCCCTTCGGCCAAGGCGGGGCTAATGATCGCCGTTGCCACAAATATCGGCAGTGACGTCGATCGATCGGACAAACAGAGATGATGTCGGCGTGAGGTCGAGCCAGGTAGATCTAATCGGCAACTGGAAGCCCACGTGTATCGATCGTCGATAATCCCACCTATTTGTTCATCTGCCTCGCCCGTAAGACCTTCGGTAAACAGGCAGCGAGAGGTGTCGAGAGGGTGACAATATTGCGTAAATGCACCGAGGGTGACTCATCTATTTTGCATAACGTCGGAAATTATGTTCGGTGGAAGTGCGAGTCGGGAGGTAGGGGAAATAGAGAGGAGGAGGTGTGGGTAGAAGAAGAAGAAGAAGAAGAAGAAGAAGAAGGAAGGAAGAAGGAAGTAGAAGAAAGAAGAAGAAGAAGAAGAGAGGAGGAGGAAAGTGAAGAGGAGAGGAGAATAGCAAGGAGGAGGAGAAGGAGGAGAATAGGACAAGAGGAGGAGAGGATAGGAGAGGAGAGGGAGAGAGGAGGGAGACAGGGAGACAGGGAGGGAGGGGGGGGAGGGAGGGAGGGAGAGAGGAGAGAGAGAGAGAGGAGAGAGAGAGAGAGAGAGAGAGAGAGAGAGAGAGAGAGAGAGAGAGAGAGAGAGAGAGAGAGAGAGAGAGAGAGAGAGAGAGAGAGAGAGAGAGAGAGAGATGGAGAGGGAGGGACGGTCCACCAATATCTCGCGTCCATCACTCGTCTGTCGCGCAGACTGAATTCACAATGCTACGAGACATTTTGTGAGGCGAGCACACCAACCCAAACACCATACCAAACATACATTGCATACAAACGCACATAAACAACAACAAAAAAACTAAAACCAAACACAACAAACTCGACCGTCCCTTCCACCCCAAAGCACCCACACAGATCCTATCACTCCAATACAAACAACAGCAGCATTTGATCGCCACGGCCAATTAATTTTATCGCTCCGTAAGATATCTCTCGATCCCTTCCCCGTCTCGAATCTTCCACGGGCCACTTCGGAAGCCATCCACCAACGGCACTAACGTCTACATCTATCATAACATTCTAGGATATCTTTTTTATGAGGACATGTGGAAGTCAAAAGTCCACGTCACAAGTTGGATTACATCTCAACCCCTGGG
>NW_020868669.1:339936-367436 GCF_003789085.1 Penaeus vannamei
TTCAATACTCTGTCTTTTCATTACACAGATAGCATTTTAATGCTTGCGAAGTAAACGTAGAAAGCTTTAACGCAAGTACTGGGACAAGGTAATTTGGAAGTCATTTGGACATCTAATTCGCATTGAAAATCATCTCAGGAAGAAAAATTGTGCTCATCTCTATAATGATCTTCCAGCACAGTCCATCAATAAGAAACTTTGAAATTTATATATATAAATATATGAAAAAAACATCAATAAAGGAAGCAGGTATCTCAACATTTCAGGGCTCCGTAATTTCCTTACTCATGCATTGCAAAGGCTGTGAGGGTTCCTAAGAACTCTTGAGTTCCCCCTACAACAGCGAGCTCGATACACAAAGAATTGTTTTGGCACAACTCGGAAGAAAATGGTCGAGTCACGGGTAACTACATTAGAAATCGCAGTTTCGGTAGGAGCAGCTACTACAATGTACAGTGCGTACCCCTACAACGAATGAAAGCATTATCTCCAATGGAAATATCAATATGCACAGTGTGCATAATAACATTACTATCACAGGAACGTAGTGGTGGTAGAATGGATGTGAAAAAAATATATGTGTGTATATATATATATATCTATATATATATTTATATATATATATATATATATTTATATATATATATATATAATATATATATTTATATTACATAATAATATATTATGAATTTATATATATATGTGTTAGTGTGTGTGCCATGTGTGTGTGGTGTGTGGTGTGTGTGTGTGTGGTTGTGTGTGTGTGTGTGTGGTGTGGTGTGTGTGGTGGTGTTGTGTGTGTATGTGCTGTGGTGTTGTGTTGTATATTATGTGGTGTGTGTGTGTGTGTGTTGATGTGTGTGTGTGTTGTGTGTTGTGTGTGTGTGTGTGTGTGTGTGTATTATAATAATATATATATATATATATATATATATATATATATATCTGTGTGTGTGCATGTGTGTGTTGTGTTGTGTGTGTGTGTGTGTGTGGTGTGTGTTGTGTGTGTGGTGTGTGTTAGTGTGTGTGTGGTTGTGTGGGTATGTAAATGGTGTATGTTGTGTTGTGGTGTGTGTGTTGTGTGTGGGTGTGTGTGTGTTGTGTGTGTGTGTGTGTGTGTAGTGTGTGTGTGTTGTATTTATGATATTCCTCTACCCGTTAAATGATCCTGAATTCATCCCTTCGCCTCACTTTTGTTTTATAATTATATAAATATATATATATATATATATATATATATATATATAATATATATATATACACACACACACACACACACACACACACACACACACACACACATACATATACATATATATTATATATATAATATATATATATATATCCTATATACCATATATATACATATAAAATATATATAATACAATATATACATACATACATGCATATATATTTTGTTTATGTGGTGTGTGTGTTGTGTGTGTGTGTGTGTGTTGTGTGTGTGTGTGTGTGTGTGTGTGTGGTTGTGTGTGCTGTGTGTGTGTGGTGTGTGTAATTGTGTGGAACAAAACGATGGGGGGCATGGCAGTGTACCCTCCCCCATTATACGCTACTGCACAGAACATACACTTACTGTCGCGTCTCGAGACTTGAAATCCGCTACAGTTTTGCGACCAGCGTTGAACATACCTGGAAGATAAAGATACCTTCATCAGAACAGGGTAATCGTGGAGTTTTCAGCCTTTAAATATGCAACAGGTATCAACGGAAAATTCGATCGAGAGAGAAAGAGATATAGAGCTACACATACACTAAGACAGTGCCAGTCAATGCTGATAAAAGAAACAAAAACATATGAAGAGAGAGTAGAGAGAGAGAGCGGGGGGGGGAAGGGAGGAGAGAAAGAGAGAGAGAGAGAGAGAGAGAGAGAGAGAGAGAGAGAGAGAGGAGAGGAGAGGAGAGAGAGGAGAGGAGAGAGAGGAAGAGGGAGAGGAAGAGGAGAGAGAGGAGAGGAGAGGAGAGGAGAGGAGAGAGAGAGAGAGAGAGAAATAATCAAATTAATAAATACATAAATTATTCTCAAGATACGGTCTTCTAGACCAAAATATTAGTCCTCGATCTTGGGGAAAGTGAAGAAAACTCGTATTGATTATAAATTGTAAACAGCCAACTGGAGCCTTAATGAATGTACCACTTGTTAGAGGACCCTAACAAGCAGTTAGGGCCGTTAAAGGGCGCAGACTGAAAAGGCGGGGCGTGTTCGAGGCCCTTTCAAAGGGAGGGACGGTCGATTATGTATGCTTCTTTTTATTCATTCTTATTAGAATTTTCTGTTCGATATTTCACGGGCGGGATGGAGGCGGGGTTTTATAGTAGCCTTTGCTTTGACTTCGTAATATTCATAACATCCTTGCTACTCAATGGATTAACAATAACAATGACCAGGAACATAAATCACAATGACAAGTATTCTAGGCAATCGTAAACACCAAGGATATACACTAAGTAAAAAGAAAAAAAATCTTATTCAATAGAGAAATCAGCCGAAAAAGAAAGGAAGAAAGAGAGAGAGAGAGAGAGAGAGAGAGAGAGAGAGAGAGAGAGAGAGAGAGGAGAGAGAGAGAGAGAGAGAGAGAGAGAGAGAGAAGAGAAAGAGAGAGAAGAAGAGAAGAGGAAAAAAAACGACTGAACACAAGCGACGCGGCTCTGTACTGTCTTGTACGTGTCTGGTAGGACATTAAGTGATCGATTTTACATTAATTCAATACGCACTTGAGGGGAGACCGAGATAAGAGGGGAAACTAGGCCCCCTTTCTTACCCTCATAAATGTTTTCCTAAGCCAGATATTCGCTTGCTCTATATATTTATTACTGTCCCTCCGTCCGTCTGTCTATCCGACTGTCTCTCACCCCCCCCCCTCTCTCTCTCTCTCTCTCTCTCTCTCTCTCTCCTCTCTCTCTCTCTCTCTCTCTCTCTCTCTCTCTCTCTCTCTCTCTCTCTCTCTCTCTCTCTCTCTCTCTTCTCATTTTCCTCTCTACCTTTTCATTCTCCCTCTGTCTCTCTGTTTCTCTACATTCCCTAAACGCCACTCTCTTTCCAAATGATCCTTTCTCTTTCTCATTCTTCCTCTTCTTCTCTATCCATCTCTTATCCATCTTTCCCATTCCTTCCCTGTCACCCTTACCCACTGCTCTCTCCCTCCCCTTCTCCTACCTCTATGTGTTCCATTCTGACAGCTATTATTTTACCAAACAAAAGTACATGCAGAGAACGAAAAATATGATATCACACTCAAAATCTAGGCTTTTATGCTACCAATTCAAACAAATAAAAAAATAAAGATTTCCAAGAAGCTAAGCAAAACTTTTCCGTCTTATGGAGCCGGCACTCGATGTGGCAATCGTGGCACTAGTGTGTCTCGTCTTCACATTCATTCTCTCTCTCTCTCTCTCACACACACACACTTTCATTCCCTTTCTCCTTTCCTCCTTCCCTCTTTCACTCAATCTCTCCACCAACTTCCCCCTCCCCTCTCTCTCTCTCTCTCTCTCTCTCTCTCTCTCCTTCCTCTCTCTCCACTCCATCCATCCTCTCCCTCCCTCATCTCTCTCTCTCTCTCTCTCTCCCTCCCCCTCCTCTCCTTCTCATCTCCCTCCTCTCTCTCTCTCTCCATCCCTCACCTCCTCCTCTCTCTCTCCTCCTCCTCTCTCTCTCTCCAGCCTCCTCCCTCCTCTCTCTCTCCAATCCATCCCTCCCCTCCTCTCTCTCTCTCTCCCTCCTCCCTCCTTCTCCTCATCCCTTTGCATAAATGTCTCTCCATATGCTATCTATCAATCATCCAATCTCCATTTCTTCTTCCCCCCTCCCACTCTCCTCCTCCCTCCCTCCCCCCCCCGCTCCCACTCTTCCCCTCCCTTCCCCTCCCCCAGCCCCTTCCCCCCCTCCCCCCCCTCCCCCTCCTCTCACACTTTCTCATATCTCCCCCTCCCCGCCTCTCCTCCCTCTTCCTTGCCTCCGCCTGACTCGCCAAGTTTAGTGAAAAGTATCGATATTCCCTTATAGAGTCATAAATTCCCGGCCGTATGAAATTGAGTTTCGGAGTCGCCTCCAGCTGCCGTCGGGGGTGGGGGTGGGGGAGGGGAGGTCCTGGGGGAGATGCGTGGGAGAAGGGGTGAGGGGTGGGGCGCTCGGGGGTTTTCACTTGTCGCTTCTAATCTCTTTGTTTTATTCTGTTTTTTTCGTTTTCTCGCTCTTGGTATGTTTTGTTTTCTTTTGACAGCATTGAGTGGCACTGTCTTGGTGTACCTGTCGCTCTGTATCTCACTCTCTCTTTCTCTCTCCCCTCTCTCTCATTCTCCCCCTTCTCTTTCATTCTCCCCCTCTCTCTCATTTTCTCCCCTCTCTCTCATTCTTCCCCCCCTCTCCCCCTATCCTTCTAACCCTCTGTTTCCCTCTCCCTATTCTGCTCTTTCCACCCCCCTCTCTCTGTCTCTCTTTCTCCCTCTTTTTCCCTCTCCCTCTCCCAATCTCTTTCTCCCTTAATGATAACTATAACAATATTAATGTTTTTCGTAAGTGCACAAGGTTTTATATCACGTATTCTAGAAGTTTATTTCGGCACATCTATTTTTGAAAGCGCTCAGAGGACTGGCACTTATACTCTATTAACAGGAGAAAGTGCGCTGGTCTTATTACGGTCTGCAATTCTGAAGCCATTCGTGAAGCCATTCTGAGACTGGATTTTAAAAGAAAAATCTTAGTTACATCCCTTTTATATAAGAAAATTCGTTATGCATATATCTAAATACACTATTAATATATAAGAAAAGCAAAAAGTAGATAAGAGAAGAATGATAATATGAAATGTACAAAAAGAAAAAAAGAAAAAAATTGCAACATGTTCACAACGATAATCGTCGACAGATTTCACAGTCGTTCCCGCTATGCTATTTCCGTGTTGGTTTATTGTCTTAATAAATAACATTTCACAAATGTTTCAACATGCTGCCCCATAATTTCATCAGCAGTCCAATTTATTATTCCAATCTTTGAATTAATTAATATAACGCTCTCATCATTAAAACAACAAATAAATACTTGAATACCTCTGTTATTTCTTTGTTATATATTTTGCAAATAATAATAATAATGATAATAATGATTATGATGTTGATGATGATGATGATGATAATAATAATAATAATAATAATAATAATAATAATAATAATAATAATAATAATAATAATACAAAAAAATAGTAACAAAAACACTAATTACAACAATAATAGTAACAACAACAAAAAATTATTTCAGTAATAATAATATCAATAATAATAACAATAACATCAACAACAACAGCAATAACAATAATAATAAAAATAATAGCAATAATAACACTCACCATTAAATCATAATAGAAAAAATAGTACGTGAAAGCAGAATGGGAAGAATGAAAAAAAATACAACATATTCTCGGTTTAATAACATGCAGTCCCTCTGTTATGATATTGCTTTCATAAACAAAGTTTCATTAATGCCCCAACGATATATATATCCCGCCCCATAATTTCATCAGCGGTCTAATTAATCATTCCCCATTTTTAACCGAATTAAAATACCGCACCCCCCACCCCCACCCCACCCCTTCCCCATAGTTAAAACAATACGAACTTTAATCGTTTTTTCCCTTTCCGTTTCCGAAATCTCATCATCATCCCTATTATTTCCACTTGCGTTTTGCCTTTTGTTTTATCTACCCCTCCCCTAATCCCCCTCCACCCCTCTCCCATCCCCACCTTAAATCATCTCCCCCCCCCCCCATAAAGAAGTCATTATAAAATTACCACGTAGAGCGCGCGTGTGTGGCCAACGGGTGAGCCATATTGGTACTGAGCGGCTGGAACCTGATACCGCGGGCTAAATTGAGCGTTGCTAATGCTTTATCGCACCGGACTATGGGTGGGATTAGCCCCGACAGCGTTTTTTTGTCTTTTTTCGGGAATTTTTTTTTCTTTTTGAGGGGGGTGATGCTGGTTATGTTTCTTTTTCATTATCTCTTTCTTTCTTCTTTTTTCTTTCTCTCTTTCTCTACCCCGTCTCTCTCTCTCTCTCACTCACTCTTTTTCTCTGCATTTCTTCTTCTGCTCCTCCACATTTACTTTTGATATATTGCCTACTTCTGAGTATTTCAAAACTTTTTCCATTTGCAATTTTTCAGAAAATATCTACAGAACGTGTACGTAAACCCAACAAATCTTCATATTTTGTTTTACATTTTCCATATTCCCATTTCTAATTCCACCCCGATTATCACACTTTTTTGTTTCTCTCTTCATCATACCTTTCACCTCACCTTTGCCCTTCCCTCTACCCTCCTCTCCCTTCCTTCCTCCCCCCTCCCTCCTTCCCTTCTTTCTTCTTCCAACCTTTATACTCAACACCCTTATGAAACAAACAAAGAAAAAATGAAGAAAAAAAAATCCAATGCTCTCCCAAGCTCTCAGTGATATAAATAACAATAAAAAGCAAGATAAAAAGGGAAAGCAAAACTATCCTGCTCTCTCTCACCATCCCCGCCTATTCCGAGTGCCATAAACGTTAATCCTCTCTGATGGGAAGCTGTGGCCGCCACGACACAGGCTTAATCTCCCGGGACAGCCACACGTGAAGAGACACCATTAACAACAGCAGCATCTCTCCCTCGTTTTCCATCACTATCACCATCTTAATCTCGCCCCATCACCATAACTGACGTCTTGGTCAACATCATTCTCATATAACAACGGCAGCATCTCTCCCTCGTTTTCCATCACGAATATCACTTTAATCTCGTCCCATCACCATAACTTCTTGGTCAACATCATGAAGCAACACCAGCGTCTCTCCCTCGTTTTCCATCAGTATCTCCACCTTAATCTCGTCCCATCACCATAAATGACGTCTTGGTCAACATCATTCTCATCATATAGCAATGGCAGCATCTCTCTCTCGTTTTCCATCACCATCACCACCTTAATCTCGTCCCATCACCATAAATGACGTCTTGGTCACCATTAGTTTCATCATTTGTGTTGTTATTATTGTGTGTTCTAGCCGCAGGTTAAATATTTTGACTGACCAATGGCAGTCAAAGGCTATACTCATGCTGTGAGGGAAACGACTATGCTGTCTGCATACCTTGGGCTGATCAGAAGAAGGGGAAAGAGGAGAGGGGGTGAGAGGATTGGGAGTAAGAGTGAGAGTAGGAGTAGGAGTAGTAGTAGGAGTAGTAATAGCAATAGTGGTTGTAGTATTACCACGAGGAGTACTAGGAAGAGGAGGAGGAGTAGGATGAAGAGGAAAAGGAAGAAGAAAAAGAAAGTGAAGAAAAGAAAGAAAGAGAAGAGTAAATTGAAGAACAAAAATAATAAAATAAAAAGAGAAGAAAGATCAAACGGAAACGAAAAAAAAATAAAGAAAAAAGAGAAAATATAAGAACAGGAGGAAATGGAGAAGAGAAAGAAGAGAGGGAGGAAGCGGAAGAGGAAGGGGCGAAAGATAGGAGGAGATAGAAGAAATGAAAGAGGAGAGAAGGAGGAGGAGGATTAGAAAGGCAACGAATAACACCATCAGGCTGCATGAAACTGCCACAGCGATAACCACAAACAAATGTTCCTTCAAGGAGCACCACGACCAAGCTACCACACTCACCTACTTCCTTGAGCTGCTTTTATGTTATGGACTGTAGATACCTGTTTACGAGGGAACGAGCGCCATAAACAGAGGCTCATATGGTACGCCATTTTTTTTCTATTATCATCATTCTTATTGTCGTTCTGAAATATAATGTGTGTCTCTGTACTATTATTTTTTTCCTCTCAAGAATGGGTTTTCTGCATATTTTGGATATTCTTTCCCATTTCCAACGTGCGTCCCATTTCTCTCTCCCCCTCTGTCCTCCTCCCTTTCTATCCCCCTCTCTCCCTATTCCCTGTCTCTCCCTCTCCCCCTGTCTCCTAAATTTCCTGTGCTCTATCGCCCTTGCTTTCTCCGTCCTCCTCGATTAAGAAAGTCTTAAGAACTTGAGCGATTAACCTGGAAGGAGATATCAAGGGTGATTTAAGGGGGACGAATAACTTTTTAAGTCTCACGTTCCGTAGAGTCTCTTGGGCCTCCACGGTCTACGGACGAAGATGGGAGTGGGACACCGAGAGAATGGTGGGCAAAGGGGAGGTAGGAATAATGAGAGAGAATGAAGGATGTAGCAAATACGAGAAAGAGAATGGTGGGTAAAGGGAGGGATGAAATAACAAAAGAGGATGAAGGATGTAACAAATACGAGAAAGAGAATGGTGAGTATAAGGAGGGATGGAATAATGAAAGAGGATGAAGGAGTTATGAGCAATAAAGTAAGATGGATAAAACTTGAAACTCGAGTAATGAAAACAGAAGATATCTTTAAATAGACATGGAGAAAGATAAAATCATATGGTGTAAAATAATGTAGATGAAGGGAAAATGAAAAAAAAACTATACGGTTCAGAGTTCAATGTTAACCAGATTTTAGTTCATAATGTAGATGGAATAGTAGATCGTGTTCGTTGACAGGTAAACAGAAGAGACTATTAAAAGAGAGAGAGAGAGAGAGAGAGAGAGAGAGAGAAGAGAGAGAGAGAGAGAGAGAGAGAGAGAGAGAGAGAGAGAGAGAGAGAGAGAGAGATGAGAGAGAGAGAGAGAGAAGAGAGAGGGGGGGGGGGACCGACAGACAGACAGACAGACAGAGACAGACAGAGAGAATTTGATAAGAGAGCAGAAGGGAGGGCGAGGACTCCAGATCATGATGGAGCAGAATATATAATAAGCTTTCGTCATCATCAAAAGTTTAGCGCTCTCATGCCTCGTTTCAAGACCTCCTTAACTTAAAGCACAAGGCCCTCATCCCGGCGCACAGAAACACAACTCACGCACTTATCGCCCCCAAGACAAAAGCCGCCGCTAACATTAGTGGGAAACATTAACGCTAAATGATATCGACTATCTCGGGCGGTCTTTTCTTCCCTCGCTGGAATTAAGAACTCTGAAAGGATAGAAATATCAGAACCAGGAAAGAAGGGACAATATCATCGCTCGGAAAAGTGAATGATGCCAACACGCACGCACACACACACATGCAGAGAGAGAGAGAGAGAGAGAGAGAGAGAGAGAGAGAGAGAGAGAGAGAGAGAGAGAGAGAGAGAGAGAGAGAGAGAGAGAGGAGAGAGAGAGAGATTAAAAAAAAAAGTATCCTGCAAGACAGCGAATAGGTTGCAGAGCGAAAAGCAGGAACTCACAAAATGAAGATAACAAAGATAACGGATTCCAAACAACGAAAGCAATCCCAAGACAAGATCACCGTCTCAAGACAAGAGAAAAACCAAGTATACACGTCCGCTCGCACAGGGAATATTCTCTTCCTTTTCTCCCCAACGACACAAAGACAAAAGGGGAAAAAAATGGGGAAAACGGGAAAAGAAGGGATAAAAAACTAGCAGGCGAAGACAAAAGGAAAAAAGTGGAGGAAGACCGGAAAAAGGAGGGATAAAAAACCCCGCAGGCTGTGATGGCACCGCGTAACATATGGAGATGAGAGATTAACGTTTTGCTGAACTTAACGGCTCTTGCTCGGCGCTTGTCTCGGCCCGGGGAGAGGCTGAAGGGAGAGGGAGGTCAGTGAGCTGGACTGAGAAGCGCCACTGCGTCGGCATGACCTGGCTTGTGACGGTACTGCAGTGGTATGGCTTGTAGCATGTGGCTTGCTCTGGTGTGGGCTTCAGTGGTGTAGCGGTGTGGACTGCAATGGTGTGGCTTGTAGCATGTGGCTTGTACTGGTATGGACTGCAGTGGTATGGCTTGCTCTGGTGTGGACTGCAGTGGTGTAGCTTGCTCTGGTGTGTCTTGTAGCGGTGTGGCTTGTGGTGGTGTGGCTTGTGGTGGTGTGGCTTGCAATGGTGTGGACTGCAGTGGTGTGGCTTGTAGTGGTGAGGTATGTAATGCAGTGTGGTGGCATGTAATGGTTTAATTTACAAAGGTATTGCTTGCAATACTCTGGCTTGTAATTGTTTGGCTTGAAATATTGCAGCGTATCATTTTCTGTCTTGCATGTACTGATGCGACTGGTAGCAGTGTGGCCTCATTACACGGGGATATGCGCCTTTTTGTTGCACTGGAGCTGAGCTAACCTGCCGGTATAAAAAGGCTAGAAATGCATTTATCTATTCACTTTTCACCTTCTGCGTCATTCTTCCAAAGCAGACATCTGTCACGGTACAAAGCCGTGCCTGCCATAACGAACAAAAATGCATATTACCACAATACTCTTTTTCAACGTCGCACACAACTCTTCCCAAAAAACAAAACAGCATAACCGGATGCGAGAAGAATCTAGAAGCCTCGCCAAAACAAATTCCCTCGCCATCGCCCCCGCGCGGCCCTCCTGAACTAACTTCTCTAAGTAATCTGACAAAAAAGAACACGCGAGGGGACTCTCTCAACTCCCCGGATGTTCCTAACTTCTCTCAAGCAATTTTGCATCAGGGATTTTTTTGTTCTTTCGTTCGTCTCTTCTTTCTTTATTGTTCTTGTTATATTACTTTTGTTCTGAGTATTTGTTCTCATTATGAGTCACCGTTAGAGAATAATTCTCAGTCGATTGTAACTATGCCATGTGTATTTTTTTCGTACGTGACTGCATGCATGTCCCTTCTCACTCGCACAGAATACACACGAATGCAAACACAGCACCCGATCAAAATATGTATACGTCTATACCGATGCAAATTCCTTTCTCTTTAATCTCACACGCGATCAACACAACAACACAGCGATCTATATTGCAAACAATGCAAACCCAAGACGAAAAAGGAGAATATATAAGAGAAGACGAAGAAAACACGAACTGTTATTTCACAAACTTAAAAAAAAATCTATTCTGTCTGTCGAATAAAAATGTGAATCGTCGCAGCTCCGAGCCAGCGGAAACACGTGCGTCCCTTTAAGGTCGAGGGACCCATTGTAACTCATCTACATTCCTGTCTTATTGGTTCGTCGGCTGATAGACGGAGATAGATGACTCTGAGTTAGGGTGCCGCTTGTGAGTTGTTTTTTCTCTCTCTTTTTTCTTTCCAGTTACGGATGGAAGTACGGGGAAGCGGGGGATAGGAGAGGATATATATGCAACCTTCCCGCTGCAAATTAGATTTGTTAGCTAACCTACAGAGTTCACTTGAGCTGCTAAGTTGGTTAAGTTGATCTTTTTTTGCAAACTTTCTGACTGTTCGAGTAGAAACGGTTAGAAAACGGTGCATCCTGATTTAGGAAATATTTTCACACCCTTCAATACCTAACCGTGCACGAAAAATCCAACATATCTATTATAAAAAAAAAACTCCAAAGATGTGCATATATGTAAATATCTCAAAAAATATCCACATTCTAAAAAGCATGAGTATACATAAAATAAACTTATGAGGACTACAGTACCAGGGTCGAGGGAGGTGTGTTTCGATAGCACGGTGACATCATACCTTGAAATACTACTGCGCGTTTCGGAGAGAGGAGAAAGAAGGGAGATGGAGAAGAGGAGAGAGGGAGATGGAGAAGTGGGGAAAGGGAGAGGGAGAGGGAGAAGGAGAGGTGGAGAAAGGGAAAGGGAGAGGGAGAGGGGGTGGGGAGGAGTGGGAGATGGAGAAGAGGAGAAAGAAGGGAGATGGAGAAGTGGAGAAAGGGAGTGGGAGTGGGAGATGGACAGAGAGTGGGAGATGAAGAAGAGGAGAAAGGGAGAGGGAAAGAGAGAAGTGGAGAGAGAAAGAGAGAGAGAGAGAGAGAGAGAGAGAGAGAGAGAGAGAGAGAGAGAGAGAGAGAGAGAGAGAGAGAGAGAGAGAGAGAGAGAGAGAGGGGGGGGGGAATCATACGTGCGTCATTGTGACGTAAATGCTAGCCCGTAGAGATTATAAGAATGACAACAGTAACAACAAAAGTGAATTAATAATGATAGTGAAAATAAGAACAACAAACAACAATAATGGTAATAATGACAAAAAAAAATATTGCTGCTACTAATGATAACATTAACAGCAATGATAATTTTAAAAATCAAAAACAAGGTGAAAACAAAATGAGAAAAACGTAATTTCAAGATTGTATGCCTCACCAAGAAAAAAAATAGAGAAAGAAAGAGAGGGAAAAAACATAGACTCCCCGGCCATAAATATGAGACAGAATCGAAATCCAGAATAAAAATGAAACTTCTAGAAGCAAAAGATTAATGGCCTGAAGCTACCCACCCGCCCCCTTCCCCTCCCCCTACCCCTCCCTCCCCTCTCCCTTGCCTCCCTCCCCCCTCTCCCTCTCCTTCCCCTTCCCCTCCCCCTCCCCTAAGCCGACATGAGTTTCCCATAGGGGAAAAAACCCTTATTTCTCCTTAAAAGGTCAGGTCGTTCATATTCCTTAGAGAGCGCCGAGAGAAAAACAAAACCTTTCAATCAAGCCGTGATAGATTATTTAGATTCAATAGCTCGTGAGTCAGACTATGTAAGGAATGGATTATGAATGTATGCATACATACATACATACATAAACACACACACACACACACGTGTGTCTGTGTGTGTTAATTGGTATACACACACAGTGAGAGAGAGAGAGAGAGAGAGAGAGAGAGAGAGAGAGAGAGAGAGAGAGAGAGAGAGAGAGAGAGAGAGAGAGAGAGAGAGAGAGAGAGAGAGAGAGAGAGAGAAGAGATAGAGATTGAGAGAGAGAGAGAGAGAGAGAGAGAGAGAGAGAGAGAGAGAGAGAGAGAGAGAGAGAGAGAGAGAGAGAGAGAGAGAGAGAGAGAGAGAGAGAGAGAGAGAGAGAGAGTTATATCCCTTCCAAGCGTCTAGACTTTTCCAGAGCAAACTATCCTTTCTCAAAAATCAATCCAAAAGCCGCGGCTCCTTCAACATAAACAGCTTCTCCGGACAGCTTACTCTCGCCCTTGACGTATGATATGTCTTGGAAAACACACCCTGGGAAGCTTTTGGTCTGGGAAGCTTTGATAGAAATGGGGATAAAGGGTTAAACCTGATTTTGATTCTAGTGAAGAAAAGTTACGTATATGTATTTAAGAATAGATGTGAACAGGTATGGAATTCATTAATTAAAAATGTGAAAATTAACGTGTAAGAATTAACGTGGTTGTTACCAGTTCACCAGTGAAAAACTGACAAAAGAAGACCCATATCTCTTATGGAACCCTTTTTTCTGTGTAACGACCTACTTTTAAGAGCGACATATTTTAGTATCCAGAGGGTAAGATCGATTTAAAGACGTACTATATTTAAGAAAGAACTATGGTCGCTGATTCCATTACCAGGCAGACCGTATATTGTGCAGCTATTTCCAAAAATCTGCATAAATGATAACTCGTTCATCATCACGGTTCATCACACGGAAATCTGGAACCAAGTACCGCGGAATGTTAAATATCTATTTTTTGAAATGCCGAAGTTATCACGAAGGCACCTTACGTTCTGAGACTTTAGGGATGTAGATCTCAAGGAACAAATGGAAATTGTGGATCATGAATTTGTATGTTTGCGTGCGTAAATTAACTGTATAATGATTTGCTTTCTCAAAGTTTTCATGTATTATTAGCAAGGAGCAAAATGTCGTAAATGAAGAGTATAAGCGCAACTTACCTTTATGATATCGCCGCTAAATTCCTCCTCGAGATAGCTCGTGCAGAAGGAATCCTCTTCTTGATAAATCTCTGAAATCACAAGCTCCACACTTTCCCGCTTTCGCCGTTTCTCACTCGCTTTCCCGGCCCTTTGCATGTGATCGTCCTTCGCGATGCGCTTCGGGCTTCGCAGGCACGGCGCGAGTTCCTCCACTTCCTCGTATTCGTTCACCGCTTCTAAGATCTCGGAACTTTCACATTCTCTTGGCTTTTCGCGAGTCTTCCGCTGGCGCCGAGAGAAACCATCTTTGCGAGGCTTTCCAGCCTTTGGTGGTGTCGGAACCGATGAAAGTTCTCCGCTTGATTCATGCGCGCTGCTTGTATCTCGGATACTTTCTCCTCCGCTTTGTGTGTTTTCCAAGCACGAGTCGGAATCTGTGTCACAACTGCTTTCATCTTGACAAGGTTGCAACATATGGGTCGACAAGGACACATCGACCTGGGCCTCTTGCAGCATCTGGGAGGACGGATTTTTCTCTTCCTCCTCCTTCTCCTTGTGCTCCTCCCCCTCCTCGCCAGTAAGGTGCTGCCCCCCTCGCCCTTCCCCTCCCGGAGCGCCTGATTCATAACCGCTATTATCTCTTCCCCCACGCGCCGCTGTCCTCCCCTCCCGAGGCCCGCCGCTTGATAAGAAGGATCATTCCGGGCGCCGTGTTCATTCTCTGCTCGTCTCTCGGGCGGCGGCAATATTTCATGGTTGTCGGAAACCTCAGAGGGGCTTTGATTCGCGCCCGAGGAGGAGGACGAAGGAGAGGAGGAGGTGGAGGGCTGAGAGGAAGGGTCTGTGCTAAGGCTCTCGGCGTGGGCGCCGCTGGACTTTCCAGAAGAGTTCGTCGGACTCGCGGGAGCGGGACTTGGGGCCGGAGGTGGCGCGTGCCGATGCTTCTCGCGCTGGACTTTTTGGACCTTTTCCCCTCCGCGAGGCTTTTTATCCGCCTCGTCTTCCGCGCCCTCGCCACACGTCCCTGCGTGTTTGGAGTGGACGGCAGCGCTCCTTAATTTTCGTTTGCGTCGAGTGCCTGAATGTGACGAGTTGAGGGCGGCGTCGAACTCGTCCTCCGCCCCCAAAGCCCTGTGCTGTTTGTTGCCCATGGCTGAGGGTGCTCCAAGCGCTGAATTATTGATGGCCCGAGAAGGGATCTCCGGCCCGATATTATTTAGTGATGTCCACTCTAGCACGTTTTCCTGGTTTATTGATGAACTGCTTCCTATTTCATCTCCCTGCTCTTTGCCGGGAACTGAGGGTCGGTTTAAAAGGCGGGCAGATTGGATCCAGAGATGGAGTCGACTTTAAACCGATTTCACGATGGGCGCCGAACTCTGCTATGGTGACCCTTCGTTGCTTAGAAGAAATTGCCACCTCTGCCGGATCTGCAGCATCGCTTTCCTTGGCCTCCTGTTTTGAAATTCCGTCGAAGGTCGCCTCATCCAAGTTGAGGCTCGCCCTCGGGATGCGCCGCCGAATAGTATCACTCACGTTTAGCGTCACCGTTGTCTCCTGGGAATCGTCGGGGACATTACGTAAAGTGGCGTCGTCCCCCTCCCCTCCTCCACGAATCGCTCGGCGTCCCGCAGGAAATTGAGGAAAACTTTCGTCTCTCCCTGACCCCGACCCCGACCCCTGGCAATGGCTCGCGTCTCCGTTATTGTCGGTACTTCCGTCGGCGCTAACAACATTTGCAGTGTTCTCCGGGCGAGGGGCGCCCGCGTCTTCTCGCCTTATAGCTCCCTTCTGGGGGAAGCCAGCGTCGTGTCGTGTGCTGGACTTGCTCGGTAAAATATGGCTGAAGCAAGGATGATGAATGTGTGGGGGGACGTCGAGGGGAGTTTTCGCTGGCTGGGGAGATTTCCTCGGCGCCGCCAAACGGGGGGCGCTGCTGGAGGTCGGAAGATTCTGCGGGGCGCTGGGAGGAGTCGCCTGCTGGAGGGAAGATCTCCGCGAGGGCTTCGGCGGTTTTTCGTACTGGGGGCTGCCCCTTCTCGAGGCAACTCGTCGCGCCGCTGGGCTGTTGTCTAGCGCGGCGAAGGACGGGATCCCGGTGTTCCCGTTGGGGCTGGTCTTGACGAGGAAGCTCCTGTTCCCATTGGGGCTCTTCTTCGTGTACGACCTTCTGTTGTTGACGTTGACAACGGCGTGGGCCTTGGTGGGAGACCTTCTGACGGTGTTGCCGCACTGTAAGTTCTTGTTCAGGACAGGGGAGGGGATTCCTCCGCCGACGGGGCTGTTGGGGCTCTTGTTGTTGCCGTTGCAGCAGATGGCCGCCGAGACCTTCCGAGGAGGCTTCGGCGGAGGCGGGTTGTCCAGGGGCCGCGCGGCGACGGAATCCCTCGTCGTTTTCAGTGTCTTAACTCCGGAGGACGAGGACGAAGGGGGCGTCCTCAGGCCGTTCTGTCCGGGAACTGCTCGCAGGGCGGTCTTGGATTCTTGACCTGATAGCTGTTTCGGTCTTGACCTTTCCTCGGCAGAAGCATCGGCTGTCAATGGGGTGAACTTAAGAGGCTGCAATGTATTCAGAAGATGCCTCCTCTGGCCACCCCGGCGTATGGAAGCCGTTTGTGAGGGCGGGGCCAACATGTGGGCGGAGCAGGGACCGGGATGGGCGTTGGTAGAATCCTCATACTAACAAACACAACATACGCACTTGCCCACACTATAAAGTCTCACTAACTCGGCCTAGAAGCCATGCAATCTTCTGAATTTCATCTACACAATCTTCATATTCATTATTAATGTTATTTTTAGCATTTACGTATGTATTTTCTTAACACTTTCTCCTTTAAATATCGTACAAAAAAGAAAAACAAATTCAAAACATGGAAGAATCGAGAACTAATTAAAAAAATACTTTCAACCATCAAAATATGTATCCACAATACAAAAGACCAAAAGGCGAGAACTCAGACCCCATCGCGCTCTTAAAGAAAAAAAAAGAAAGGAAAAAAAAAACACGTCTTGATGTTTGATCGACATTTACCACGATGCATCATAATCCATCAGATAGACCTTGCATGTCCTCTTGTACTAAAGGCATCACGACAAACTAATCTCGTAAATGAATGCAAACACGCACACTGTACTTATCCAACAGGGACTTTGGAAGAAAATTCCCGCAAACAAACCATTATAATTATTAGAGCACTAATCACAATAGAAAAATAAATTCCCATTCTTGTAATTCTATAAAATAAATCAGGATGCACCCGAATGACTATCAAATCATCCGAACTTAACGTGAAAAGAAAATGACCCCACGTAAGGAAATAAACGAAGAATTGGGAAAACGAAAAAAATCTGCCAGACAGAGACTTTCCTCTTCTAAGAAAAATATGACTCATGGTATTTCAAACAAGATAACGAGAAGTTTCCCCTTTCCTCTTTTGCTTTCATTACGGCTTTGTTTACAGCTGTGTATATAACATTAAGGGGATAACGTTACATCTTTCAGAAGTTGCTGAACAATAAATAGATTGTTAAATAAACAGACAGATCAGTAAATCAAGAGACAGGCAAACAAAAGAACACATATGTATAATCACTGAAAAAAGTTTGAGAGAGAGAGGAGAAAGAGAGATGAGAGAGAGAGGAGAGAGAGGAGAGAGAGAGAGAGAGAGAGAGAGAGAGAGAGAGAGAGAGAGAGGAGAGAGAGAGAGAGAGAGAGAGAGAGAGAGAGAGAGAGAGAGAGAGAGAGAGAGAGAGAGAGAGAGAGAGAGAGAGAGGAGAGGGGGGGGGAGCAAGAAGGAGAGAGAGAGAGAGAGAGGAGAGAGAGAGAGAGAGAGAGAGAGAGAGAGAGAGAGAGAGAGAGAGAGAGAGAGAGAGAGAGAGAGAGAGAGAGAGAGAGCAAGAGGGAGAAAAGAAAGAGAGAGAGGGAGATAAAAGATATTCTAAATATCAAACAATCTATCAGGTCGAAAACGCATGTTTCATACAAGAACCACCAGTGAGATCTAAATAATCAATAAAAAGGGAAAAAAATAATAAAAAATAATGTAAACGCAACAAAAACACGATCTCCACTACACCCCCCCCCCAAAAAAAAAAACAAAAAAACACTAATATTCATCATACAAGATAAAAGCACTTTACACTTCAAGATAAACTCCAGCCCAACCCCGTGGGCGTAGGGGCGGGGAGATTACGGTGTTCCACAAGTGATAAGATCATAGGAGAAGTAGCTGTCAAATCACGTTAAAATACTCCCTCCCTATGATGTCCCTCGCCCGAGGTTGTGCGTGTCTGTCTGTTTCTCTTGCTTGTTTGCGATTTCTTTAGTTTGTTGTTTGTTTGAGCGCGTGTCTGTTTGTCTTTGTTTGTGGATTTGTTTGTTTGCGCGTGTGTCTGTTTGTCTGTGTTTGTGGATTTGTTTGTTTGTGTTTGTGCGTGTGTCTGTGTTTGTGCATTTGTTTGTTTGTTGACCTTGGAGCATTATTTAGATATGTACGTGGATGCATGTGTGAAGTTTGCTTGCTTAAACTGTGTCTACCCCTTTACGCACGTGCGTGTAAACGTGAGTATGTGTGGACACGTCTGTGTACATAAAATGAAATACGCGTTTGTGAGTATGAATCACACGGCATGCGATACAGGTTCAGCGTACCGTCACTAACAGGTCTTGTCACTCGTCTTTCCAAGGCCAATTGGAAACTTGGAAATGACACAACATTCTCCATTTCCCGCGCTCGGTAAACTTTTTCCTAGTCAGATTTTCACCGTTATTTCACTGCTGTTAGCATTCCCTTCGAAAACAATCACCGGGTTCGATGTTCTAGAGATTTGATGGTTCATAGTACGTTTGGGGAAAAAATACGAACATGGGCTTTTTCCTTTGTTTTCTTTTCTTTGATTTTCAAGATAATTTTCTTCGAGTAGCTATTCTTTTCTCTTTAATAAGCATTTCAGCACTGTAATGGTTGGTCTTTTAACACGTCAAAAATCTGCTGCATCACTGAGATTTAATAAAAGATGTAATGTAACTTTCTCCATTTCAACCACGTGAGTCCACGTTCAAAACCCTTCCCAGATTTTATCAGCACCATGCAGGACCTTGGAGATGCTTTCTCGTTATCTCAAACATCCTCCAGCGTGAATTCCATAACACTTTTTAACCACGCACATGCACACATCACAACAGCACAAACAAATTCCCAGCTGCCTCGTGTCGAACTCTACGCACGCTGCACGCCACCCTTCACCACATCACCCCCGACACCTACAGCTGCTTGCGATCTTATGGACAATCTCGAGGTACAATGGTCCTTTCCTCCCCCTCCTCCCTCACATCTCCCTTGTTTTCCCCCTTAAACGACCACCCAACCCAACCACTCCCCTCTTTATCCGCCTCGCTTAACTACAATGTCGCTCCACCCTCACACCCCCACATCAGCCCCACTCCCCCACCCCTTCCCGCCCGCCCCCATATCCTCAAGCTTCCACCCATCTATTCTTAATGGCCTACACGACCTCTCGACGACTCCCAGTTCCATTACTTATAAAAAAAAATCTTTCATTTCCTTCGACCTTCTCCTTCTAAGCTAATATCTCAAACGGTGATAAATAAAAGTGAATCGAAAGAAAGAGAGAAAAAAAAGCACGAAAAAATTATCAGAATCAGAGAGCTTACTCCCGTACCATATTTTATCGCCTTGTTATCGGTAAACTTGTAAGAGAAAGAGCCTTAGAGGCCGAAGCTCACGCGCGAAGAAGGCCCGACCTGCCCTTCCCCTCGGCGGCATATCCAGCCGAGGGGAGAGCCAAGTGGGGGGTGCGAGGGGAAGGACGGGGAGAGGCCCATAATGTTCCAGGAGGCGCGACCAGATGGCTCACGCTCCTGTAGCTGCTCCCAAACGGACCGGAAAATAACCTGTATATAGAAGACTCTCGCGTCTTGACGTTTCCTTCTGCATAAAAAGGCAGGCAGTCGTGTTTTCTTTCCCCCCCTTCTTTTCTCTTTCGCGCTCTCTCTCTATTTGTCTTTCTGTCTGCCTCTTTCTCTCATCTTATCATTTCTTATTTAAAGAGGAGATCCGCTGGATTCTAAAAAAAAAAAAAAAAAAAAAACTCCTACCACTTATATCTGTAATTACATCAATTTTGCTTTACAAAGCTTCCATTACTGCTGTTAATAAGTGTCATCACTTACAACAAAGAAAGTATATATTTTCACTTGGCCTTATTTTTTCGGGTTAATAAAGAGAGGTACCTTATTGCTCGATTTATCTTCTCAAGGACATATGATAGGAGCATCTGCCTCCCTTCACCTCTCTCATCTTCTCATACTCTAGTCTCTCTCTCTCACTCGGTCTTTCTCTATATGTGTGTGGTGTTTAAAAGTTTAAAAGAGAAAAAAGTGCTAATTACGCAACATTCTATTTCATATAATCAAATAAACACATATCCATACTTTTTTCTGTTTGAATCCTTTTCCTTCACTACATAACTATGCACAAACTTATTATCGCAACAGACCACATAACACTGAATTGAAACGCCAGAAAGCACAGTTTCTTACACACCATTTTCCCACACACTGTAAGTTTCCATTTTCATTTCATATAGAGATGTAAAGAAGTGTAGACACACTAAAATCAATCAGAAAATGGGCAATTCACGGGAATTTTAGTCCACCTGTCACCACCTGCCTTGTACTCAGCTTCGTCGTCAGCAAAGTACTGACACATTGCCGCCGCCACCTTCCGAATCGCGACAAACGAGTTCTCACGAGCGTAAACACGATATTCTCGTTCCGTGACCCGATCCTGTGTCTTCCCTGACCTGCCTTAAATCCCCAACTCCCCCCTCCCCCTCTCCTGCCCCCCTTTTCCCTTGCACCTAAATCCCCGATTTACCCCTTCCTCCCTCCACTTCCAAATCCCACCCCCACGCTCCTTCATCTACTTTCTCCTTTCTCATTATCGTCTGCTCCTTTCCTCTTCCATTCCGATTCTGCCTCCGCTCCTCACTTTCCCCTCTCCGCATCCACCTCCTCCTTTCCTCCACCTCCTCCTCCCGACTTTCGCCCCCTATCTGGAGTATAATACAAACGTAGGATCACCGTGCATCCACCCTGTCTCGTTATTATCACCGCGCGATAAGGGACATGTAAATCACCCTATCTGGTCTCTTCCCTTCTCCCATCTCCCTTACTCTTGATGTACGTTGTAGTCTACAGATGTGCAATCCACCCGCTCAGCATATACCCCCCCTCTGCCTTCTTTCCCCCCCATCCCCATGTTTTCCCCTTTGGACACTTTACTCTATTCCCTGCGTGCCAGTTTCTCTATTTTTTCCTGTTTCCAACTCCTCTCCCTTTTGCAACCCTTCCTTCCTACAGCCATTCCACTCCCAGCAACCGGAGTGTTGGCTCCAGCCCGCCTCGACCCTCTATTCTTTTCTCATTTATTATTGAGGAACGATGGAAAGGAAGAGGAGAAAATGTGGAGGAGAAGGGACGAGAAGAGAAGAGAGAGGAAAGGAGAAAATGTGTGGGATCAACATTCTCCTTCTCCTCCTGTTTCCACCCTTCCTCCGTCCCTTCCAGCCTCTCTCCGTTCTTCAACCGCCGCCTCTCCCTATCCAATCAACTCACAGTTGCTTATTTCCCTCCTTTATTCTCCGGCTTTCTTTTATCGCGCCAAATACCATCAGTGATATTGCCTTCGGCCGGAGCCTGAGGGGAAATCATTGAGGGTAAACAGGGAGCGAGGCAGCGGGAGGAGGCTTTATGGGTGGAGCGAACCTTTCCGGAATGTCTCGTTCTCGCGCCGCCCGGAAACCTTCGCTCGGGGACGCATTTCCTTCGCTTTTCCTCAAGTCATTTCAGTGTTTTATAATGCGAAACAGCTTGCAGGTGTTGTTCTCCTCACTCGCGCAAATTAGAAAACGAAAGAGAATCTAAGAAATTATTTTCCTTCGCCTGGCTTGCCCGGATGTTTTCCCCTCGGCTGCCGCGCGTCCCCTAATCGGAGGCGCGACACGATCAGCCAATGGCCTCCAACCATAATTACGTTACGTCCTCCTACTGGCCATTACCGCATCTATTATCCCAAGATGACAGTTGCTCATATCCTTATCGAGCATCGGGCAGCGGGAACGTCCAGGATGAGGTCAGGCGTGAGGTCAGATGAGGTCAGGGCGTGATGCTCATGGCCAGCCGGGCGTGGCCGCAGACAGGCGACTCCCTCCCCGCTGCATTGTGCAACACGCGCGGCGGCACTTGTTACCGTGGGCCTTCCTGGCCGCGGGGCTGAGTCACTGGCCTGACCCATGCTTTCTGACGCCGTTGTTTTCAAGCCTCCCTTGCACTTCATCTTTAAGGATCTATACTGCCAAGGATCTATACTATAATTCTGTCCCACTTATATCCTTGTTCTTATCATACTAATAGATCATTATCTATTCTTATGCTTAACCCTTTATATCCCTATCTACTTCCCTTTACTATGCATGGGTATATTCTCAATAAACGCATTGTCTTTGCCTTTCTCGACCTCATTAAAACCATCATTTGCATATGCTAAAACTTCTTCTAGCATCCGAGACGCTCCAACACAGCGTCCTTGTATCCGATATCTTGAAATAATGATCCCCTTGAACCCTCTCCCCCAACTTCCCAAACCGACGCAAAAAAACAACAAAAAACGGCTACAAAACTTTAAAAAAACGGTGTATACATTTCTGGGGAGGCATAGCACACCCCAAGGAATTTTCTCCTCCCTCCTCCCTCCTCCCTCTCAAGTGTTCCTCTCTAGTCATTAACCCAACACCCACCGCTCACCTCCCTCTCTCCTCCCATTCCCTCCACCGACACCCCTGTATACCACTATGTAAATTCCAGCATTCCATCAAAGTGGATGACTCAACCTCAGTATTCCCATATGGTCCACCTCCCCGCCCATTTTCCTCCCTCTCCCCTCTCCTCTCTCTCCTCCTCCCCTCTCGGTCAGAATCAGAATGACACCCCTCCCCTTTTTCCCCTCTCCTCCTCGCCTACCCTACCCTCTCGGTCGGAATCAGGAATGGCAATCGAGAGAGGGAGAAGGGAGAAAAGAAGCTAAACAGACGAAAGAAGGAAAGAGGGAGAAAGGGAGAAATGGAGATAGATAGAAGGGAGAATGAGAGAAAGGAGAAAAAGAGCTTAATAGATGGAAGAAAGGCAGACGGGGAAGGGAAAAGGGAGCTAAATAAATGGGAGAAAGGGAGGGTGGGGGAGAAGGGGAGAATTGAATGAGGGAAAGGAAGAGGAGAAGAGGTGGATAAGGAGGGGGAGGGAAGAGGGGAGATAGGTGGGGCTGGGACAAAAGAGGTGAGATAAGAGAAAATGTGTGTGTGTGTGTGTGTGTGTGTGTGTGTGTGTGTGTGTGTGTGTGTGTGTGTGTGTGGTGTGTGTGTGTGTGTGTGTGTGTGTGTGTGTGTGTGTCGCGCGTGTATGTATGTGTATGTGTGTGTGTGTATGTGTGTGTGTGTGTGTGTGTGTGTGGTGTGTGTGTGTGTGTGTGTGTGTGTGTGTGTGTGTGTGTGTGTGTGTGTGTGTGTGTGTGTGCGTGCGTGTGCGTGTAAGAGAGAGAGAGAGAGAGAGAGAGAGAGAGAGAGAGAAGAGAGAGAGGAGAGAGAGAGAGAGAGAGAGAGGAGAGAGAGAGAGAGAGAGAAGAGAGAAAGAGAGAGAAAGAGAGAGAAAGAGAAGAGAGAAGAGAGAGGGAAGAAAGAGAGAGAAAGAGAGGAGAGAAGAGATAGAGATAGATAGAGAGAGAGAGAGAGAGAGAGAGAGAGAGAGAGAGAGAGAGAGAGAGAGAGAGAGAGAGAGAGAGAGAGAGAGAGAGAGAGAGAGAGAGAGAAGAGAGAGAGAGAGAGAGAGAGAATGAGGAGGATCAGGGAAAGGAGGGTGAGAAGCAATACTTCCTTATCCCAGATGAATTTTACAACCGCAGCCAATTTCTGTAGGAAATAGGTTCTTACATGGATGTTTCGGAGATCTCAGCATTACCAAATCGTTTCTTTTATTCCAAATATCTCTAGTTTGACGTTTTATAATACTTACATACATACATATACATACGCGCACGCACACAATAATATATATATATATATATATATATATATATATATATATATATATATATATATATAATATATATATATATGTACATACATAACACACACATATTATACATATATACATATATGTTTATATATAGTTAAGGAAGTGATGAAAGCCTAATACCGGCATAGACTTCGTACCTCAAAAAATATCTTTAGAAAGGAGAAAAAAAGAGAAAAAATGTAAAAACTACGAAAGAGACAAATAAGGATGACATGAAGGAAAGAACGTGTTTCGCGAATAAACAATAAGAAACGCACATTAAACTAACATGAATTGGACGTTTCAATGCCGCATCTTGTAACAAGAGACAAGGACTGTCAACGGGGCTCAAAATCCAGTCCTTTAATAGGGGGAAATCGACCCTACCGTAGAAGTGCAATTCTGGCTGGCGGTGTACACATTGGCGAACCGTTATGCGTGCTGTCATCGTAAGTAATAACGATCAGAATAAAAACGAAGGATGATAACAATAACAGGAAGGGAAGAAATGACAATAATACCAGAGAGAGAGAAAAAATACAGAATATCCACCAACAGGCGGCCTCGCCACCGCCACAGAGTCTTATTATTCGAGGCAAGTTAATAACCATTACGGAAGCCGCCGATATGCAGATATTACGCGTTTAATAAAGCTTTGTCTCGTTAGCTCCGTAATCCTGGTTGCGAATGAACGCACTTGCTGTGTACGAAGCACTGGTACTGATGGGATATGCAGCGCCGACGTGTCACGCCCCACGCTTTAAATGTCTATTGCGGGACCCGGGCTTGGGTGAATTATAATGATACTCATATGAAATGGTAGTAAAGATATTAAGTAACTGTGGTGGCAGCAACAGTGGCAATAGGAGCAGTAGCAGTAGTAGTCATAGAAAAAAGTTGTAATAGTAATAATAGTAGTGATAGTAATAATAACAATAGTAGTGATATTAATCGTAGAAGTAGCAGTAAAAGTAACAATAGTAATAACGTCAACAGGAAAAAACGAAAAAGAAAAAAAAAGAAATATCAGAAATCAGAGAGCGACGCCGAACCAAACTCGACGGAGGCGACGCGGCGGCGGAGAGCGTTTAAATATCCCGCCATCAACTCCCCTTGTTCACGATGGAGGAATGAAAAGCAGGAGCGATAGACAAGATAAATGACGAAGGGGGAGAGGAGGGGCGGGGGAGAATAAACAGGGATTTGTAAGGTAAAACTGGTGCTGGGCGGGTGTAAGCTGAGCTCGCTAGGGTAAAAACTCGCTGTGCATAGGGAATGTACTGGAGGTGGCGGGGTAGAAAACGAATTTATAGGGGAAAAAAGGCTCTGTTGCTGCTACGATAAAATTCTGAATACGGAATGTTTTGAATAATTGGGTTCCCTTAAAAGCAAACTTTCCAACAAGGAAATTAATGAAAGAAATACATGCAGATAAGCAAGTGAATAAGTGAATAAATAGATAAATCAGCAAATAAACAAATTGAACATTGCAGACCACGAGAGAAAAAAAACAAAAACATAATCATAATACCCACATACCAAGTAACCATAGAATTTTTTTATTGAAATAAAAGACAGCATGAATCGATGAATAGACGGGCGTGGGAGAGCGAAACGGTAGACGGGTGAGGGTGGGCGTGAATGGGCGTAGGCTGGGAGGGGGGTCAAGGAGTGGGAGTTGAAGGGGGTGAGGATGAATCAAATGGCAGGGATGCACGGGAGATGAGGGTCTTTCAGAACGCCATTACAGGTAGAATGAGCCGTTTGTGAGGTGAGAGATGAGGGGAGGGAGGAGAGGGAGGAGAGGGGGAGAAGAGAGGGAGGGAGGGGGAGGAAGGAGGGAAGTGCAAGGCGACAACATAACACTAATGGTCAGGATGAAGGGACGCGAGGGATTAAATATTGATTGGACGGACGAGAGAGAAGGAGAGACAGAAAGAAAGAGAGAGAGAGAGAGATGCTGTATAAAAGGAGATTGAATAAATAACCTGAAAGGAAAGGGAAATACAGAGCAACACCCATGGCAAAATACGAAAAGAGTAAAGAAAATGTGATAAAAAAAATTAGAAAAGAGAAAAAAAACAAAACAACAAAAGCAATAGCAATTACGAAAAAAAGAATGCCGAAAAAAACAATACGAATTCCTTCAAAAAAGAACCCACGGATCCAAACAGAACAAACACAGAAAACGCTAACCAACCAAACAAAAAGAAACAGGGAAACAGAAGGAGCTGAGAGCGTCGAGGTGAACGCGTCTCCACAGCTGCCGGTTCTCAAGTAAGCTCGTAATACCCGCGCCGTGACCCACAATACGCGCGTGCGGATATGCCTTTCTTAATGGACCTGTATTTGTCCTGCCGACGGACGACCCGAAGAGTGCGTGGCCAAGGTGACATCTGGCGGGGGGAACGGGGGGGGGAATAGGGATGGGGGAAGGGAATAGGGATGGGGGGGGGATGGGGTAGGGATTGGGATGGGTGAGGCGGGGGAAATGGTATGTGGGGAGGGATGTGGGAGGGGTGAAGGATTGGGGAAGGGTGGGGGAACAGGAAGAGTATGGGGGGAGGTAGAGAGAGGAGAAAAGGGGGTGGGGGAAGGGGGAAATGGGGAAAGAAAGGGGGGAAGGTAGAGAGGGTAATGGGGATGGGGATGGGGAAAAAAGGTTTTGGGAGGGGATATAGGGTGGGAGAGGGAAATGTGGAAATGGGAATGTGAGGTGAAAAGAGGAGAGGTATATAGGGGGATAGGGGTTAAAAACTCAAAAGGAGTGTGATGTGAAGAGAAGATGGAGGGGATGAAAGAGAAAGGGATGGTGGAGAGAACGAGGAGAGGAAGGGGTAGGATGAAGTGTAGAAGAAAAAGAAAGAAAGAGAGAGAAGAGAGAGAGAGAGAGAGAGAGAGAGAGAGAGAGAGAGAGAGAGAGAGAGAGAGAGAGAGAGAGAGAGAGAGAGAGAGAGAGAGAGAGAGAGAGAGAGAGAGAGCAGAGAGGAGGGAGAGCAAACCAAAAGAGAGGAAGAGAGGCGGAGAGAAAAGAAAGATAAAAAAGAAACAAGAAGAGGAAGAAAAGAGGAGAGAAGAGAGGGAGAGTAGGGGCAGCTAGGGGTGCCGGAGCGAGTGTCACAGTGATGGATGACACCAATATGGCACTGATGCAAGGATTACTCAGCTCACTTGTTGGTTCGTTCGAGACCAGGCCGGAGGGGTAGGGGGAAGGGGAGGAGGAGGGGTTGGGGGAAGGGAGGAGGAGAGGTTGGGGGACGGGATGAGAAGTAGAATAAGAGAAGAGAGGTGAGAGAAAAGAGAAAGGATTAGGGGGAAGGGAGAAGAGGGGAGAAGAGTTGGAGGGAGGAGGGAGTGGATAGGGGGAAGAAGGTATAGGGGAGTAGGGGAGAAAGGATTGGGGAAGGAGAAGTGGGACAGGAAGGAAGAAGGGGTTGGGGATGGGAGGAGAGAATAGAGGATAGGGGAAAGATAGGAAGAAGAGAAGCGGAGAGTTGAAGGAGGGGATAGGAAAGGAAGTTGTAGAAAAAAGAAGAGGGAGGGCGGAGGGGGGGGGGGGGGGGCGGGGAAATGGGCTGTGCAATAAGATGATTAGGCACGAAGAATCATCAATGAAAATGAGAGAATAAAGGAGATGAAGAGTAGTATAATGAAGAGAATGAAAAAAAACGAGAGAACAAAGGAAACAAAAAAGAATTGCGCAAAACTAAAAATGATAATAAAAATAAAC
>NW_020868669.1:374936-387436 GCF_003789085.1 Penaeus vannamei
GATAACAGCGGACACCCCCCCCCCCTTTCGCACAACACCGGGCAATCCTCTCGCTCCCAGGGCTTGAAGGGGAAACCTATGTGGTAGCAGCAAACTCGTATGTATGGTGATGTCCACGCTGGGATGGGACTGCGTTGTTTGCATTTGTACGTGGTTGGTGTCATGTATCATACTACTTTTGAAGAAGTCTTAGGGTATTCAAATTCGCATCTAAAAACGGTGGTTAGCCTGTTCCGTAAACAGAAGTAGAGTGTTTCTGCTTGTGTTTTACCGTCGTATGATTAGGTCGGCAATAACTTTTCCTCTATTCATTACTGAGGGTTTGAATAGCTTGTTGTATACACTTTGGTATGTCCAAAATTTGAATATCAAAATATCAGACAATATGAAAAAGAAACGGAATTCACTATCATTCCAAATTTCATTTTCGCCGAAGGAAAAAAAAAAATTCGGGACTTGCATGGAGATTGTTGTCAACGAACTTCTAACTTCACGAAAAAAATCATCATTGTTTATTTTTGAGGCTAAAATCCATTTTTTTCGTCGTCGTCCAAACCTTTTTCGACATCCTACGTTTTTCATGAATATCTGTTGAAAAAAGCATGACATTTCTCCGGCCAACAGGAAGTCAGTCATCGAGGAAGCATAAATAAATCCACACGCCGTTCGACACAGATTTTTTAGTTCCATTTTCAAGAAACCGATTGCAGATTCCAGACCGCAGTGCACAAATCAGCGACACAGAGCTCCATCTCTCCGTACTTATTGTCGTGCATGAATGAGCTGAGCTGCCATTCGGCTCGTCAAGTCAAGGCTCTCAGCTTCGTCGCAGCTGCTACGCCTGACAAACCTCTACATTACTATATATACTATCTATAATACTAATTATAGCTATATAATATATATATTATATAATATATATATATGTGTGTGTGCGTGTGTGTGGTGTGTGTGTGTGTGTGTGTGTGTGTGGTGTTGTGGTTGTATTAATAATATATAATAATAATAATAAATTCAGTGAATGCTCATGTGACATCAGTTAAATGTGCCTTGTCTGTTATTGGCTTCTAAATACCCCCTGTGTACGAGGAATGGTCGGGGGTGCCATCCACTGGTAGCGCGCGGAAATCGAGTTTATAGTAATATATATATATAATATATATATATATATAATATATATATATATATATATATATATAATATATATATATATTATATATACGTAATGTATGTATGTATTGTATGTATATATATATATATATATATATATAATATTATATATATATATATATATATATATGCAAACTACATATATATTAATACTCAGTGATGGCGATGATACAACAGCAACAAAAACAGCATATTTGACAATTACAACAACAGTAACAAGATTAATTGCAATAATGAAAATGACAACGGTAACAAAATTAGCAATAATTCAAAGTACTGTAATATATGCATATGTAATTTCAGAAACATTAATCATTCTAATAACAAGTGAAGTGAAAATAACAACGACAAGAGAGGAACAATAACCCTAACAAGAAATTATAAGGAGAAGAATGGCAAGAATAACCTGAACTGTCAAAACAATAATAAATTCTTAAAATTAATTTCCCTCGTAGCCTTAATCACCTCACAGAGTAACGCCATTTCAGCAACGATAATGATGAATTGTAACTTCATAACAATGTCTAATAATTATTCACGATTGCCAAACGAGTGTCAAGGCTTGCGATGTTATTGCTGTAATTAACCTCTATAAAACCGTGCTTCCAAGTGTCGCTAATTATATTTCTGTATGAACAAGGTACACAGTCAGCTAAGCATGGTCTTAAATCATGTCGCCATGGCGTGTGCATTGCATCGCATTACGTACACGCAAATATACCCACAAGTACAAGCACACGCATACGCACGGATGCACACACACACACACACATATGTCTTTATGTATGTCTGAATGTTTGTATGTATTTATGACACACGCGCGCGCGCGCCACGCAAACTACAATGTAAACACAAACATAATCATATACACTTACACACAATAAGCATCTTCCTGTATGTGTTCTCCAAGGCCATATTTTTTCTTAGTTTTGACATATTAAACAAGTAAGAATGAGGGACTTGCCAACATCCGGGGACTTGGACAATGCGCAATATTGATGATAATTGTTGCAAGAAACCGCAAATATGCACGTCACAGAATCGTAACTTTCCCCTTGCACCCCCCCCCCCCGGACGCAACGCCCTCAAACGTTCTTTCTTTCCCCTCATTTATGGAAGTAGAGAGGGGTGCGCGCCCGGGGGGGAAAAGTTGAGAGGAGTTGAGAGAGGAGGTCATCAGTGTAGATGAATAGCGCTGGAGGGGTGAAGTAAACGAGTAAATAGTCATAAATCGTATACGAGTAAATACAGAAAACAAAAAAATAAAAAAAATAACGAAACAAAAAAACAAAAACAACAAAAAATATAATTTTATATTCAAATTTAAGAAAAAAAATAAATTAAAATTCCCGAAAATATGTTGCACATTAAATTTTTTTCTATTCTAGCAAAAATGAGAGGAAAAGGCAATATCGCACATACATACACGCACAAACACGTATATGTATACGTACTCAAGAGAGAAAGGCGGGTGGAAACAGACAAAAGAAATAAATATAATGTATATATATGACACACATATATTTAAATTGCATAGATGTATGGACTCCACTGAAAACGTTTTTTAGGCCAAATAAATATAGCAATATTTGGTGTTATGACTAATAGAGTTAATTATAATAATGATTTATAAATAACTGGTTTGTTTGAATGTTAACAATTCAGTGGAGGAAAAGTAATAGGCAGAGGTATTTTTATAGTCCTCAGACAATACCCTTGCTCTCGCCCCAAACGCAGGTATGTAATTACTGGGAACTTAAAAATCCTATTTTACCCGAAAATTGAATTTTGCAACCATTGATAAGTGAATCAACATAATTATGGAATCCCTGCGTATTAAACTGTGATGATCAAGATGGTGTCCTTGCTTTCGCCCCGAACACAGAGAGACCATTTGATAAAGTGAGGCGACGTCACACGCCATTACCCCTGCCTTGTTGTTTGGAAATATTTATCAATATTTTTGGGACCGTGGATACAGCAGCAGAATCAGTCGAATGAGGCAGTTCCGGTGGTATCAAGGAATAGATTGAGAGTGCAATTATATATCAGAGTAAATTGTAAGCGAGGAAAATCATGAACGATAAAAAGAAAGGATTGATTACTTTAAGTGCATTTGTTTTTATTATGATTATAGATTTTAAGCTATTTATTATTTGTTTATAAAATAAAAAGTTAATGGTATATGTGTTTATATATATACATACATACATATATATATATAATATATATATAATATATATAATATATAATATATATATATTATGTCTATATATATATATATATATATATATATATATATATATAATATAGTATATATATATATATATATATATATATATATATATATATATATATATATATATATATATATATATATATATATATATTATATATATATATATATGTATATATATATTTATTATATATATATATATATATATATATATATATATATATATATATTATATATATATATATATATATATATATATATATATATATTATATATATATATATATATATATATATTATATATATATATATATATATATATATATAAATTATATATATATATATATATTATATATATTATATATATTATTATATATATATATATATATATATATATATATATATATATTATGTATGTATGTAGGTAGGTATGTAGGTGTATATATACATATATACATATATATATGTATGTATGTATATATATATATATATATATATATATATATAATATATATATATATTATATATATATATGCATGTATATATATATTGTATATATATATATATATATATATATATATATATATATATGTATGTATATATATGTATGTATGTATATATATATAAAACATACATATACAAATATATAATACACGCATATCTTTTTAAATTGACGAACATTTTGGACAAGTTATTTGGGAGATTGTTCCATGTATCAACAGTTCTTGTTAACTTTCTTATCACCTATTTTTGCTTTCAACTTTTTTTCCTCTCGTTCTTATTGTACTCAAAATTATAAACTCATCTTTATCTAATTTCACTCTCCCTATAACATGGCTGAACTGTGTAATTGTGTCACGTCATTTCCGTCATTTATCCAAAATAGAAAGTCCTATTTTCTGTCGTCTATCTCATGCCTCATAGAGTAAGTAGACGTCTTCTGGCTGCTCTTTGAACTTTTTCCAGTTCGTCTATAACCTTTTTAAGTGTGGACTCCTTACCACTGTACCTTAATCTAAACAATGTCTTATGATTGCTATAATGGTCTTCTTTTCCATATCTTCGTCCAGATATACGAATGCACTCTTGATGTTGACAGTCAGCAATCAGCATTTTATGGACCTTTTCATTTATAGGATTATTTGGGAAAAAGTTCTTAGTTATGATTACTCCACGGTCTTTTTCCTTGCTTATATTGGTCGTTGGGTCGATTTTTACTTTACCCGAACCTGACTAAATGGCATTTCTCGGTGTTGAATTCCATTTCCAAGTGCAACTCCACATGAATAATTTCTCGATGTTCCTCTGGAGACCTTGGCTTGAAATGTCGTCTGCGTTTTTTTTTTCGCGCCGTCTGTAGACATATGCAGACAGCAAATTGGGTTTATGTTTGACCCTAAATCATTGATCAAAATAATTATAATCGGCACCAAGATCGGTCCTTGAGGTACTCTACTAGTAACTCGCCTGTATGTAGTAATGTCCTTCCCTCTAATAACTGTGACCGACTTTTTCTTGCAACATTTCAGAAACTCTGTTAAAAAACGAGGGGAATTGCTACACATCACCCACCTTCCCTAAAACCAAATTGCTTAATTAATATCATGTTGCATTTATAGAATACTTCAACCCATTATTTCCAAATTACCCTTTCTAGAAGCTAACATATTACACTGGTTAACGAAAATGGTATATAATTTAGAGGATTTTGCTTGTCACCGCTCCTATATAAGGTGCAATGTTGGCAATTTTCCAAATTTTTGGTAGTTTAAGTGTGTGCGTGCGTGTGTGTGCGTGCGTGCGTGTGCGCGCGCGTCTGTGTGTGTGTGTGTGTGTGTGTGTGGTGTGTGTGTGTGTGTGTGTGTGTGTTGTGTGTGTGTGTGTGTGTGTGTGTGTATGTGTGTGTGTGTGTGTGTGCGCGTTCGTGCGTGCGTGCGTGAGTGCTTGAAGGATAAAAAAAAAAATCCAGAGGAGCTGAAAGCAACAGCAGAACCAGTGCACGATTTTCGCGTTCTCGGCCTCTCTTTGGTAGCAGCAGGTAAGGTGGGAATCAACCCCCCTCCCCCTCCCCCTCACCCCTCCCCACGATCTCCCGTCACGCTGACACTCGTCCGCACTCGGTAATGCGCATGGAACGATCTGCACGGAGAAACTGTGACCCTGTCATGTATGTATGTATATACGTGTGTGTGTGTGTGTGTGTGTGTGTGTGTGTGTGTGTGTGTGTGTGTGTGTGTGTGTGTGTGTGTGTGTGTGTTGTGTGTGTGTGTAGAGAGAGAGAGAGAGAGAGAGAGAGAGAGAGAGAGAGAGAGAGAGAGAGAGAGAGAGAGAGAGACGAGAAGAGAGAGAGAGAGCCCTGCTGCAGTTATTACTTCTACGAGTCCGTGTCGACGAGGGCAAACGAAAGAAAATTTCCCTCTTCACCGTCGAAGCGCGACACCACTGGCTCCCCCCCTCCCACCTCTCCCCCTCCCCCTATCCTACCCTCCAACCCCGCTCGTCCCATTTTCAAAAATACATTTCGATTATTACTCCCATGAGAAGCAAAAACCAAACTCTTTCACGAAGGAAAAAAAGAAAAAGAAAATAAAAATCCGAAACACCAACTGGCTTCATATTGTTCGCGAAACATTTCAGCGGCGATGATGCAAGTCACTGATCGCAGGAAAATGAGTAAAAAAGAAAGAAAATGAGTCAAAAGAAGAGAGAAAATATCACAGTGCAGGTGAAAGAAACTCGAGAAGATCCTTTGGTTTTTGGGAATTGAGAGAAATCTTGAAAGAAATTCTCGATCTGTGATTGAGAAATCGTTTTGAAAATGCACATATTTGGAACATGTGTCTGTCTGTTAGATTACCTTTAAATTTATGGAAATTCGTTTATTGAGATTTTTTAAAATGCATATATTAGATACTTTTTAATTTATGGAATTTCGTTTCTTGAGTTTTTTTATATGCACATATTAGCAATACGTATTGGTCTATTTGATACCATTAAAGTTATGGAAATGCATTTATTGTATTTTTTTAGAAGGAAGCAAGAGAAGCAATGAACTTCTATTGCAGGAATTGTATCTCTGTCAGCTATTTGTCTTTGTATTTCTCTATTAGTCGGTCTTTCTCTATCTGTCTTTCCAACCTTTTTCTATCTCCTTCATTTTTTTATTTCTCATCTATTCTCTCTCTCTCTCTCTCCCTCTCCTTCTCTGACTCTTTATCTCTCTCTTTTTATCTCCCCCTCGCACTCTGTATCTCATCCTCGCTCTCTCCATCTCTCCCTCGTTCCCTCTTCCTCCTCCCTCCTCGACCTCTCTTTCTCTCTATCTTCTCCTCCCTCCCTCCCAAAACCCTCCCCTCCCCACCCCATCCACGGCCAAAACCACATCTCTCCGCCGTGAGATCTGAGGATACCTGTGAAGTTCCGATGAATATGTTGATTTCTTATGTTTTATTACCTGGTCCTTCTCCGTCATCTTTATCACCGCCATTATCGTCATTCCTTTTCTTGGTTTTATCGTCATCGTGCTTACTGTTGCAATTTATAATTATTTTTATTAGTTTCATTTATCCGATCATCACTGTCATTATCATTATTACGATCATTATTGATATCATCATTATCAATTTTATCATCATTAACACAGCTATCTTCATCACTTATGATAATTATTTTCATTATAGTATTTTATTGTAATCATTACTGTTATCCTCATTATTGCTATCGTTCCTATTACCATTATTATCTCAATTTTCATTACTATTGTCATCCATCACTGCACCACATCATCATCATCACCACCATCACCACCACCCGATAACGAGCACTGTCCTTGAGACCACCTTCACCAACGAGGGCAAACACTGGTTAATTCAGACAGTTCTCTCTTCCGCATCTAATGGTACCTTTTATCCATCAAAAGTGAAGAGAGAAAAAAAACGGAATTGTCATATTCGTTGTCTGAATATTTCTTTTCCCTTCTTTCGAGAATAAATGGTAAGAGGACCTCGCCATTCCACCATCTCGAAATGTTTTCTTAAAATCACTATTCTCAGGGGAGTCACTCTTACGAATACATCACGTGTTTCTTAAACCAATATGGCTCTTACGCAACCTGTATCGAAAAATCATCACCTTTGACTAATCGCTATATCCTAAAACTCATTATCAAACACATTTAGGAAAGTCTCTCCTTGAAAGCAGATTCCAAACTGTCCTCCTCAGCGCCACGAAATGCAGGCGGGTTTGTAATTCCTCGAGGTCCGCCCGCGAAGTAGTCACACTCACGCCGCCGCCACCTTCAGGCAAGGACTGCCTGTCCGCCGTACTGGGACTCGTGTGGGCGTCATGGCTGTGCTGGGAACCTTCGACTTAATATTTTGATACACCTATTATCCTACACACACATAAAAAAAAAAAAAAAAAAATGGTAGTCTTACTCACCTTGTCGTAGGCATAACTTTTCTCGCGACGCGCATTAAAACGTAACTTTTAAAAAACATACAAATCCAGCATTAAAATTACACATCTCTGATTTTAAAAGGAAAAAATAGCAAAACACAGGCAAGGGGGAAAAAAGATGCAAATAATCGGAAAACAAACAAAAGCCGAGCGCCCGCGGGAGAGCGTGCGGTCGGCCGATGAATGGGCGGACGTGCGGTTAAGTCGGGGCGAAGAGGGAATTCTTTATTCGCCTGTTTGTTTACGGACGAACTTTATTTATCGAGTTTCCTGCAGCGGATGCGAACGGGGAGGCAAGACCCTGAGGAGACGAAGAGCATGGCTGTGTAATTCTTATTTTTTGCTGATTGTGATTAAAAAAATATATATTCGTAAGGTTGGATTTTTTCAGGTATTTGTCCTTTTCTTTCTTTCTCTCTTTTCAGTGAATGGCTAAAGAAAGGCATGTCTTTCGTTCCTCATCACATTTTATTCAAAATCGTTTTGTGTACCCAAGGTAATCTTTTCATCTCCCCCTCCAACTCTGCCCCCCCTCTCTCTCCCTTTCTTTATCTCTCTCTCTCTCTCACCCTCTCTCTTTCTCTTTCTCTAACTTTCTCTCTTTTTCCTTCTCTCCCTCCTTTCCTCCTACCCTCCTCTCTCTCTCCCCCTCTCCCCCGCTCTTCCTCTCTCCCTCTCTCTTTGTTTCTCCCCATCTCTCTCCCTCCCTCCCTCTTTTAATATAATCTGTTCTGGTGGTGTGGACGTTGTGGTGGTGGTGCGTGGTGGAGGTTTGGTGGTGGAGGGTGGCTTGGTGGTGGAGGTGGTGGAGGTGGTGGTGGAGATGGAGGTGGAGGTGGTGGTGGTGGTGGAGGTGGTGGTGGAGGTGGTGGAGGGTGGTGGTGGTGGTGGTGGTGGTGGTAGGTGGTGGAGGTGGTGGTGGTGAGTGGTGGGAGTGGTGGTGGTACAGGTGGTGGTGGGTGGTGGTGGTAGAGGATGGAAGTGATGATGTGGTGGTTAGTGGTGGTGATGGTGGAGGTAGGTGTGGTGGTGATGGTAGTAGTGGTGTGATGATGGTGGGGGTAGTGGGGTAGGTGGGGTGGTTGTGGTGATGATGGTGGAGGTGGTAATGGCAGTGGTAGTGATGGTGGCAATGGTGGTGATGAAGATGGTGATAGTGATGGTGGTGGAGGTGGTAAGGGTAGTGCTTTTGTTATTGTTGTTGGAGGTGGTGGTGGTGTTGATGGTGGTAATGGTGATGGTGATAAAGGTGGCGTAAGTGATAGTGGTGGTGATGTGATGATGATGAATGATGATGATGACGATGATGTTGTTGATGTTGATGTTGATAATGATGTTGATGATGATATAGTAGCCCTATTACTAATAATGATAATAATTATGATAATGAAAAAAAATCAAAGGGCAGGGAGTATGAGAAGAATAAAGGAAAAAGGTAAAGAAAACCGAATAAATAAAAAAGAGAAGAAACAAGAAGACAAGGCTACGTTACTGACCCTGTTCATCTTTCATTGTACCATTCATGCTTACCATAGTCATCGGCATATCATTACCATAACCGACGTTATAATCATCGTCATCATCACTTCAGTAAAATGATAACCTATATCATCACATGGTGATCATTATCATCATCATCATCACTATCATCGTCACCATCGTCATCACCATCTTCCTTTATCATAGTCGTCCCCATCATCATCACTTGCCTTATCATTGTCAACATTTACAGGATAGTGGGTCCTTGGGACAGCCTTCACCACTCTATTTACAAGCCAAATTGAGCCTAAAATTAGCTACAGGACTGTGTAGATAATTACAGCAACTCTCTGTAATATGGTTTAAGTTAAAGGAGTAAGATAGATAGAGAGAGAGAGAGAGAGAGAGAGAGAGAGAGAGAGAGAGAGAGAGAGAGAGAGAGAGAGAGAGAGAGAGAGAGAGAGAGAGAGAGAGAGAGAGAGAGTAATCTATATGAGAGTTTGTATGTATATTTCTTGTATTCTCTGAATTGCAATCCTGGCCCATGAAACTTGTAATTAGTATATTTAAGATTATGAAAATACTGACTAAACATACACACAAAAAGCGATATGGAGACACACACACACACACACATCAAACCATAAACTCAGAAACATCATCAATCATCTCTAACCATACATAAATAAGCGGAGACAGAGAATAAGCGACTACAGAAAAAAAATAATAAAAACAACGGAAGGAAGAGAAAGATATAAATGAGTCTCATGTCTAATGGCTCTGCCGCGATGAAGAACACGCAGACGCGTGCGATTCAATCTCTCAGACGTGTCTTTCGAGCGCCAGAAATGACCATGTGGCTTAAGCTGTACATGATATGTCACAATGGCTTCACGCTGCACTGGTCCCGCAAACAAGTATATGTATGTATGTATATGTATATATGTATATATATGTATATATATATATATATATATATATATATATATATATATATATATATATATATATATATATATGTACACACACACACACACACACACACATTTATATCTATATATACATTATATCTATCTATATCTATCTATCTATCTATCTATCTATATATATATATTCATATATAGAATATATATAAATCTAATATATACATATATATATATATATATATATATATATATATATATATATATATATATATATATATGTGTGTGTGTGTGTGTGTGTGTGTGTGTGTGTGTGTGTGTGTGTGTGTGTGTGTGTGTGTGTGCGTGTGTGTGTGCGTGCGTGTGTGCGTGCGTGCGTGCGTGCGTGCGTGCGCGTGCGTGGCGTGCGTGTATGGACGGATGTATGAATGCACGAATGTACGTATGTATGTACTTATGTACGTATGCATGTATGTATATATGCATATATGTATGTATGTATTTATGGACGGATGTATGTACGTATGTATGTATGTATGCATGTATGTATATATGTACGTATGTATGTATGTGTGTATGTATGTATGTGTGTGTATGTATGTATGTGTGTATGTATGTACGTATGTGTGTATACACAAACATGTACATTTTTGCATAAACATATAGGCCTACATATACACACTGCATAAAGTGAAACAGCAAGGCTCACTCCTCGCCTACACAGCGGAGATCCCCCGTCCATCCCCGCACCGCCGCTTATCCCTGAACAGAATTCCTCGACGACTTCGTATTTTGTAAGTCACGGATGTAACAGTTATTTTCTCTTGACGCCTCCTCTCCATTAGAAGGTCGTCTATTAACAGCAATCGTCTCCTTGTCTAAGCGCGATTCAGCGTCTCTCACCGGAACGGACATCTTGCACATCCAAGTGACGAGACGTTTATTTGCTTCTACACGTCCTTGGCCTGTAGCGGTGACGCAATGCCGGCAACAGCCACGCTGATGACAGCCTCTGTTTTGCAGCGCAGAGTAAGACTGAAGAGAAAACGCAACGCACGTGAATTGCGGCAAGAAGTACAGGTAATTATCTGGACGGATCGGGAGGGGAAGTTGCGGCGACCCTCTCGTATCGGGTTACAGCTGAGGAGAAATAGCTCGAGGAGTACGCCTTGGCTCGGGCTGTGACGCGTGACTCTCTGTTTAAGGGTCCTTTAAGAGCGTTCAAGTGGCGATAGAGGAGGAAAGGGGAGCGAAAGAGAGGCATGAAGGGTGAAACGACCCGGCCCGACCGTCAGAACGACCTGCAAGGCATCTGCAATGGCCGCAGAGGCTGGGAATGATTGTATTATTTCCGGCGACTAGAATAACTCGAAGCTTGTTGAGGTACTCTCTCCTGGTCGGCTGATGCGGTCAGTAAACACGTATGGATTCAGTTACGCTCTTTGTGTGGATATTGAGCAAGCCACATGAAGAATCCGAGAAGATCTTGAGCCATGGCAACAGACGGACTTCCTCCTCGAACACGTGAACACCGGAAGATACAGATCGTCCTGAAAACTATAATAGCCCGTAGCTCTTTCGCAAACTTTCGTCGCCTGAAACGAGCGTAGTTTAAGGCAATTTCAGAAGCAGAAGTTAGTAAAGCCGATCCATTAAAAAGTTTGACGGACTGAGTCTTATTACAAACTGCTTCAACGATTTCTTTTTCTGGAGGCAAGTCTCACTGACCGCTCCTTCGCTGGCTCGGCGCAAACACACTAATGAATGTTTTTTTTTTTTTTTTTTTTGTGACAGACATCAACACTACCAAACTAATGCAGAAGGAGAAACATAACCGAGTCTGAATTACTTATCTGTGGTTAATTTACGTAACTTGAATTTTTATTCTTAAAAGATTGCTCAAGTAAAAACCCTTACATACGAAACCTAAACCAAATCAAAAGAAACAGTTACATAACACGGTCTGTTCAGTCATCCGAATCATCGACAGGCGCTCCCTCCCCCCCATCCTCACCCCCTTCCGAGCGCTTAGTCTCCATCGCGAGGATTGATGGCGCGCTAGAATGGATCCAGTTCTACACGACGGGGTAATGTTGCTGCCGTCTATCCTGGTGTCTGTCGCGACGTCGATCTCTCTGCTTCCCTCGACCTCACGTACGCGCCGAGACCGAGTTTCATGTGAACGTGTCCGGATGTTGCATGCATGCCTTTGAAGCCTCTTTGAAGCCTCGTTGC
>NW_020868669.1:392436-399936 GCF_003789085.1 Penaeus vannamei
ATGCCAATACCGGTACATATCAGGGAGAGACGGAGAGAAGAATGGAGAGGGCAATGAAAGTGAGAGGAGGAGAGGTAAGAAAACAAAACCATAAGCGAAAAAAACAACTCAATAAATATGAACAACAAGAACGGCCCAACAAACAAACTTTGCGTCACTTCCGGTCGTAAGCGCACCTCCAGGGGGCAATGGCGGGCGGGAAATAATCCAATACGTGGTCATTATCGCAGTAATTACCAGGCGTAATGTTATTGTCCTTTACACCCTCGTAGTGGCTTAAATAAACCTCCCGCTCTCCCCTCTTTCTTCCCCGCCTCCCTCGTTCCTTTCTCCCCTCTGTCTTGTTTGTTGTTCTCCCTCCTTTATCCTCTCTTCTCTCCTCTTCGTTTGTTTTCTTCCTTTGCTCTCACTTCCTTTCGTGTTTTTTTTTTTGTCTTTTTCTTTGCTTTCCCTTTACTCATGCTTATTTTTTTCACTTTTCCTCCTTCTCCTTTTCGCTTCCTTCCCTCTTTTCTCTACTTCTCCCCTTCCCTTCCTCTTCCTCTCTCTTTTTTCTTGCAACTATTCAGCTCCCTCCCTCTTCCATTCTCCTTCCCTTTCTCTTCCCTCAGTTTGCGTTTTTGCTCTCTCGTGCCCCCTCTTCCCTTCCGTTTCCCCTCTCTTCTCCCCCGAACCTCAACCTTCCTGTTTTCCCTCTTCCTCTCCTCCGTCTCCCCCTTCTCCCGTTCCCTCTCCCCTCGCCCTCACCCTTCTACCTCTCCCTTCCCTCCTTAATTCCCCACCCTCTCTTCCTCTCTCCTTCTCCAACATCCTTTCTCCCCCTCCCCACACTTGCAGAAATGACAAACCAACTCCGTTTAACCCCAAGGAAGCAAGAGAAAGAGTAAATCGGGAATAAAATCGGGAGTAGAATCCGGGAATAAAATCGGGAGTAGAATTCGGGAATAAAATCGGGAGTAGAATCTGGAAAAATCGGAGTGAAATTCGGGAATAAAAGAATTCGGGAATAAAATCGGGAGTAGAATTCGGGAATAAAAAAACGTCATCCGATTTCGTCACCCAAACCATTGCATCTTCAAGGGAATTTTAAAGTGAATCCATGCCATCTTTTGATTTTTTAAAAAATATATGCGAAGTCAGAGCAGCAATTAAGGAGATGATGGAGGTGATGGTGATAGTGATGATAATTTGACAAGGTTAATAATATCGGCAATGTGATACTGATAACGCTAATGGTAATAATGATGATAGAGCTATCATAATAAGAACAATAACACTAATAATCATAACGGCAATAACATGGTCATCACCAAGATTAGGAAAAAGGTGACAAATAACAAAAACGAGGAAAAGGAGAGAATGAAAGAAATAAAGAAAACGACGGAAACAAAACCCATAACAGAAATAAGAACAAGAACAAAAATAAAGAAAAGGCGAAAGAATGAATGAAATAAAAGAACGCGACTGAAAATCAAACCAAGAAGAAACAAAATAAAAGCAAGACGAACAAAAATAAAAAATAGGGTAGAGAATGAAAGAAAAAAAACGCGATTGAAAATCAAACCAAGAATAAACAGAAATAAAAGCGAGAACCGTCCTCGTCACACACGTATCACCGGCTCGTATTTCCGACTCGTATTTTGTGTCACCGGGACCGCAGGTAACGCCTCGCCCATTGATATGGAGCGAAGGGGCCGTAATTAGCGTGCCGTCAAAGCAGCGTTTAAGGTCCGAGGCCGCGCGTAAAGGGCTATTTTCTCCCCCCCCCCCTTCCCCCTAACCCTTTGGCTTCTCTCTCTCTACCCCTTCCGTTCTCTCTCCTCCCTTCGGTTCCTTCTTCCCCCACATTCGCCTCCCTTTCCCCCTCATTAGCCTTCCTTTCCTCCCTCTTTCGCCTCCCTTTCCCCCTCATTCGCCTCCCTCTCCCCCTCTCTTTCGCCTCCCTTTCCCTCCCCCTTCATTCAGCTCCCTCTCCCCATCCCCTCATTTGCCTCCCTTCCGTCCCCCTCATTCTCTCCTCTCCCTTTGCCTACCCCCCCCCCTTGCCTCCCCCCTCCCTCCCCCTTCTTTGGCGTAATAATGTGACACCGGAGCCGTCCCATTCATCTTGTGGAGTCTAATACAACAAGGCGAGCAATTAAGAGGTGTGTAGGACCCGTGTCCCTGACTCTCGCTCGGGCTTACTTTATCTTTCTCTCTCTCTCTCTCTTCTCTCCTCTCTCTCTCTCTCTCTCTCTTCTTCCTCTCTCTCTTCTTTTTCTCTCTTCTCTCTCTCTAGCTCTTCTTCTCTTTCTCTCTAGCTTTCCTCTCTCTCTCTCTCTCTAGCTCTTCCTCTCTCTCTCTCTCTCTCTTTCTCTAGCTCTTCCTCTTTCTCTCTCTCTTCCCCCCCTCTCTCTGTTTTTTTCTCTCTCTAGCTCTCCTCTCTCTCTCTCTCTCTCTTCCTCTCTCTCTCTCTTTCTCTCTCTCTTCCTCTCTCTCTTTCTCTCTCTCTCTCTTCTCTCTCTCTTCTCTCTCTCTCTCTTCTTCTCTCTTCCCCTCTCTCTCTCTCTATAGCTCTTCCTCTCTCTAGTTCTGTCCCTGTGCGTGTGCCACTGGCTGTCTGTCTATATCTGCTTGTGCCGCTGCCGCTGTCTCTAAATACCCCCTTTCTCTTTAAACATACGTTCCCAGAGTGTAAATTTTCGATAACTCGGGCGAGACAGGAGTATAGAAAACGTTATTATGTTCCCTTCTAAGCCTTTCTTCACTTACCCCGAAGCAAGAGATTACTTCACATCTCGCCTTGTATGTCCCTGCATACACTGCGCGCCCCTCAAACCTCTGTCATCAACTCCCCCGCCCCCCTCTCCACTTCAAAACCCCGATCGACAGCACCCCGCCCCCCGAGCCCTGTCGGACAAGAGGCGGCGCATGTTGGGCGTGTGGGTCGTCTATCGTCCGTGGCCCTCGAGCGATGTCACCGGAGAGAGGTCTTTTTGGTCCGACGTCAGAGCATCTACGTGGATGTAGAGCCTTCATGTGACTTGCTGTGTCTTGCTGTGACTTGCGCTTTGTATACAGTGTGTTGTTTGTGATGAAGTATCGAAGCATGTTTTAAGAAAAGGATGAGAGACGTGTAGGCATGGAATAGCCTTTCTTTAAGGAGGTAAGAGGGGGACGTTTATCTCTCTTCTCTCTCTGTATTCGGTCGTTTCATCTTCCTCTCCCCGTCCTTTTTCTTCTCCTCCAGTCTTCTATTTCTATATCCCTTTCCCAGTTTTCTTCATACTCTCAAATACACCCGCTATGTCTTCATGAAAGCTCACAAATGCAACCATACAAAAAGCAACACGAAAAGTCTTCACATATAACAAATCATCCAGTATTCACATTTCCTTAATTCCCAAAACTAGACCTTGGAACGAAATTAAAACATCCAGATGAAACTCCCGATTTCCCCAACACCTCTGAAACTACGTCCCCGCACAGTCTCTTGGGACGCCTCGTGACACGCCCAAGATTACACCTTTCCTTCCGAGAACCCTGCTCTTAAATACACCCGAGGATACAGTTCTCCCTCCACGAAACCCGTCCTTAATGCAGACCTACCTGTATGGTCTCCTGGGCAGTGTACTTCTTAGTCGACTTTCCTCCCCCTGGCGCTTCCATCGCGGACCAGACATCTTAGCTTGGCCCCAACATCCTTCTTGCTGCCTACTATCTCCTCATAGCCTGAAAAGAGAGGAGATAAAACGTCATTTTACGTGGAAATTGTGAGCCGAGATCACGAGTAAACTAGTAAATCTTGTGTAAATAGGATAAAAAAGAGGAATAAGTTTCGCCAAAAGGATTTTCGATGGAAGATTAGTCCACGGGGATTATGACTCAACATCGCCTTAGAACTTTTTTTGAAGTAGACGTAGATGGTTTTGCGAAAAGCTGCTGGAGTCTCGTACTGCAAAGAAAAGGCCCTTCCCAGTAATGCAGACACCAGTGATTAGTAATAAAAATATATATAAACTTGACTTTATGGGATGTCAGCTGATGTCCTCTGTAGGTGTTGATGACTGTTAATCCCCGAAACGTATTCCACTCCATTTCGCTCAGTCAAGTAATCCGAGTCGTGACTGAAAAGGCACGAAAACGGCACAACTTATGACATGTTTTTATTTTTTTCATTCAGCCTTATACTCTCTCTCTCTCCTCTGTCTTTCTCCTCTCTCTCTCTCTCTCTCTTCTCTCTCTCTCTCTCTCTCTCTCTCTCTCTCTCTCTCTCTCTCTCTCTCTCTCTCTCTCTCTCTCTCTCTCTCAGACATCACACACACTTTCTCACTTTCACTCTCACTCTCTCTCTCTGAAATCTGAATCCCAATCTATGAATTTGTTGAAATTTGAACTTTTGTCTGAGCTTCATATACTTAAACAACATCCGCAAGCTTAATAAATATATTTCTGATAATTACAATGTTTTTGCAGTTAGTGTGTGTGTATTTGTGTGAATGTGTGTGCGTGCTTTCAAAGATGTAATTATCAGCCCAGCGGTTTGACCCGCGTCCCGGCGGTTTGGGTTCGAAAAAAAATATCTTCCGGAGCCAGGAGGAATGCCCGTGTTAACAAGCGAAAGCAACAGCCTGCTCTTGCGAACGTATACATTGTTCCGAAGGTCATCTTGAATACTAGGCTTACATTTGTTCGAATGATCTGCGTTGTCTTTCTATGGCATGGAATGAAAATTGCACCAGAAAGAGGAAAATCATATAGAGAGATAGATAGATAGATGGAGAAAGATTGACAGGTAGAGAAATAGATAGAGATAGATAGATAGATAGAAAGAGAGATAGAGAGAGAGAGAGGAAGGGAGTGGGAGAGGGGAGGGAGAAGGAGGGAGAGGTAGAGGAAGATAGATAGATAGATAGAGATGAATGGATATATACATATGGATAGAGATAAAGTACATACAATGAATAAAGAGTGAATATCTAAAAACACAGATAGATATTTGTATTATAGCTATATGTACTGGTAACAGACAGTATGTTTACCAATCACGTAAGAAAAAAATACATGACAAATGTTGTCATTAAAATAAATACCAACATTTTTTTCCAGAAACAAAAAAATAATGATAATGATTGTAATAATATTGATAATGATAACAACAAGTAAAACAACAGCAAGAATAATAACAATGATGATGATAATAATAATAATATAAATAATGATAATAATAATTATAGTAATGATGATAATAATCATAATAATAATAGTAACAATAATAATAATAATATTATTAATTATTAATAATAATAATTATTATTATTATAATAACAACAACTACTACAACTACAACAATAGCAACAATAAGAATGATGATGATAATGATGATGATAATAACAACAGCAACAGCAACAAAACAACAATAATAATGCATATAATTATAATAATGAAAGTAAGAGTTATAATAATAATAACAATAATAATCATCTTTATTACTATTATCATGATAATAATTCTATAATAATAATAATAATTATCCTTATTATCCTTATTATCATGATAGCAACAATTCTGACATTGATAATAACAACGACAAGAATAAAAATAAGAACATCAACAACAACAACAATAATAGATAATGAAATGATAAAAATAATAATAGTGATAATAATAATGATAACAATAATAATGATAATAATAATAACAACAACAATAATACTGATAATGTTGATAAACATAATAATAATAAAAATAATAATGATGATAATGATAATGACAACAACAATAATATTGATGATGATGATGTTGATGAAAACAATAATGATAATATAAGAACAATAACAATGGTAGTAATATCAACAATAATGATACGATTAACAGTGATAAAAAACAACAATAGGAACAAAGAAACTTATCATATTCCAACAGTAACAAATCTTTGCTTTGTGTAATTTTATTCAACAAACTTGGCAAATGTCATTATTTATTCATTGGGTAGTTAGGTTTGCGCGTGGTTTGAGTGTGAGCGCGAGTTGTGCAAGAATATGACTGCAAATGTTTTTTTTTTTTTTAGCCGCATCCTAAAAGAATAAGAAACCTGACAGATTCGCTCGGCCCAGTATAAATTATGAAGTTACGACCCCCCCCCCCAAAAAAAAAAAAAAAAAAAAAAGCCTACTTTTCAAAGGTCGCGGTCCGCCAAAAGGAGAACCTTCTAGAAGTTCTACAGAAGGCGCTACCAATCCCACATTCCCCCGTGACTCCCCTGGGGTAGGAGAGATTATGGCTCGATAATCATATGCAACTTGAACGGCTCTCGGGGTGACTCGCGAGTTCCCAAGAAAGGTTCTCCTCGGCGAGCGCCTTCGCACTGCCGAGTCATTTAAATTTCTTCATCTCTCTCTAATTGGGTCAGAGGGACATGGCTGTAAAAGGTTTGATTTCCATATAGCAACAGGGAGTTTCTGGAATTAGTTGCTAAATTTGTTTCCCGTATTTTAGCCGATGTTACCATCAATATATCTATATATCTATATTTGTGTGTGTGTGTAATTTTTTTTCTTCTTTTTTGTGTATTTTTCACTGCGAATAATCTACAGATTATTATGTTTCTCAGAATTCCAAGATTTGCCATCATCTCTCAACAGAATGATCAACATTTCCATCAGGTTCAAACACATTCCCTGTAACAAGGGCCATCAAATAGTAATATCTAAATCTTCATAATATCACTTCATAATTCTTTAAGATTACCACTGCAGGATCTCTACGATTTTAAATAACTCTAAAGCGAATCGATATCATAAACTTAGACCATCGTAACTTTTACTCACAATTTCCCTGATATGATTTTTGCTCTCTCGATAAAAATGATTATCATGATCATCAAATTAAGACCAAAATTCATTAAATAACGAGGGAAAGGATGAAAATAATTATGGTAAACAGGAACTCGTTAATGGAAAAAAAATAATATTTAAACAAGTTCAAGCCCCTAAAATAAGAAAAATGTTTTCAGTCTTTATCACCGCATGCACTAAAAAACGGGACGATAATGAGAAAGACGGCGTGGAAAAAAAAACAATATATATATATATAATCTCCCTGAGGAAATTTCGGGCGTTATACATTTTCTCTTTTTCTGAAAAGGAGGGGAATTTTGCAGAGAAAAAAAAAAATCAGCTGATAAAAAAGAGGGTACATGAGCGTGTCGAGCGTTGAGAAAAAGAGAGGGAGAGGGAGAGAGAGAGGCAGACGGAGGAGAGGGAGAGGGAGAGGAGAGGCAGAGAGAGAGAGAGAGGGAGAAGCAGAGGGAGAAGGAGACGGACACGAAAAGGGAGAGGGGGAAAAAGAGGAAAGTGGAGGGATATGATAAATGGAGAGGCAGAGAAAAAAGGAAGGGAAAGGGAGAGAGAGAAAGGGAAAGAAAGAGAGAAAGAAGTAATATAGATAGAAAGAATGAGAGAGAGAGACAGACAAAGAGAGAGAGAGAGAGAGAGAGAGGGGGGGCAGAGACAGACAGAC
>NW_020868669.1:404936-407436 GCF_003789085.1 Penaeus vannamei
AGTTATTTCCCTTTCTCACTCTTTCTCTCTCTCTGTTTACGTCTGCCTGACTGTCTATCTGACTACATACAATCTCTCTCTCTCTCTCTCAACACTCTCTTTACCCCCCCCCTCTCTATCTATCTATCTATCCCCCTCCTCTCTCACTGCGAAACTTAACTTTAAACCCTGAACAGAGATCGCAGACGTTATTGCTATTTCTCAACTCCTGCCAGCCAACGGTATATATATTTTTCTTACAAACTGTTATCAATTAATCAACATGAAGGAGTGAGTGGAGTGAGGAGGAGGCGGGAGGAGGTTTTGAAGACTGGCAGCGAGCTAAGTCGACACTCGATCGTCAAAATAACTTTTTTGTGTTTAAACATGAACCGAAGCATGTGCCATTTTTCATTCTATCCCATGAAAGGGGAACGTAAAGGAGAAGGAAGACCTTTATGTATGATAAACGGAAGGGTCAAATTTGTCTCTCAAAACGCGGTTATCGATCTCTTAATCAAGACATTTGTCAAGATGGCGGCGACAGTTCCGTGCAGTACCTTAAAGGGAAAGGAAAGGGAAGGGGTAGAGGGAGAAAGAGAGAGAGGGAGTAAGAGAGGAAGAGGTAGGAGAGAGATAAAGGGAAAGGGGGGAAGGGGGATGGGGAGGAGAGGAAGAGGCAGAAGGAGAGGGAGAGGGGGCAAGGGAGGGAAAAAGAAGAGGGAGAAAGGGAGTTAGAGGGGGAGGGCGAGGAGGGAGGAAAGACAAAGGCCTTGAGGTGATGTGAGGTTGGAGAGGAGGAGAGAAAGGGTTCAGAGCCATTCATGTGCACAACCTGAAAGGCCACAAATGCAGTACACGGCACATGCATGGCTGAACTCACTACCGCTTTCAGTTATTTTCGCACCTGAGCATAAGCATTTTTTTTAAAGCAGTCCATTATTGTAGCTCAATATTTCATTTATATCTCTGGCGTATACTTTAGGAATTTGATAGATGGAAAAGATATATTTAAATATATTATATATATATAATATATATATATATATATATATATATATATATATGTATATATACATCTGTGTGAGTGTGTGTGTGTGTGTGTGTGTGTGTGTGTGTGTGTGTGTGTGTGTGTGTGTGTGTGTGGTGCGTGTGCGTGTGCGTGCGTGCGTGTGCGTCGTGCGTGCGTGCGTGCGTGCGTGCGTGCACAGATGTATATATAAATGTATATAAATATGTGTATATATATATGTACATATATATATATATATATATATATATATATATATATATATATATATATATATATATATATATGTACATGTACATGTACAACACACACACACACACACACAACACACATATATATATATATATATATATATATATATATATATATATATATATATATATATATATATATATATATTATATAATATATATATATATATATATATATATATATATATATAATATATATATATATATATTATTATATGTACTGTATATATATATATATAATATATATATATATATTATATATATATATATGTGTGTGTGTGTGTGTGTGTGTGTGTGTGTGTGTGTGTGTGTGTGTGTGTGTGTGTGGTGTGTGTGTGTGTGTGTATGTATGTATATGATATATATATATATATATATATATATATATATATATATATATATATATATATATGTATATATATATATATATATTATATATGTTGTATATATATTATATATATATATATATATATATATATATATATATATATATATATATATATATATACATATATATGTATATATATATGTATGTATGTGTATATATATATATATATACATATATATCGTCCTCACATATATGTTAATAACACTAGTCATTAGTATCATTTTCATCATATCAATACTTTACTTATCATTACCACCTTTATCCTCTCCCTATCACCACAATCATTACTATCATCATCAACATCACTTTTATCCTTATCATTACAATCATCATTCTCATAATCATTATTGTCAATATTTTATTCATACCATGATCATTATGGTTATTTCCACCCCCAAAATACACACTAATGTTATAAGCAAATATACGCTCAGATACACCGTCCACTTCCCCCGCCACGACCGCCGATGTCGACGCTTGCCCACCATTATTTATTCACTATTTGTGGCCAGCGGTAAGGGGAGACTGAGGGGAGAGGGTGGAAGGGTGAGGGAGAGGGGAGAGAAATGGGGGAGATGGGGTGAGGGAGAGGAAGGAGGGGGTGATGGGTGTGGAGAGGGATGAGGGGGATGGGGTGAGGGGAGACTGAGAGGAGAGGGTGGAGGGGGGGAGAGGGGCAGAGAAATGGGGGATGGGGTGAGGGGAGAGCAAGGAGGGGAGTTGGGGTGAGGGGAGAGTGGGAGGGGAAGAGGAAGGAGGGGAGATGGGGTGAGGGGAGAGGAAGGAGAGAGAGATGGGGTGTAGGGAGAGTGGGAGGGGAGATGGGGTGAGGGGAGAGTGGGAGGGGGAGAA
>NW_020868669.1:431685-434185 GCF_003789085.1 Penaeus vannamei
TATTATCGAAACGCACCAATGATAACTTTTGCATTTTGGAATCTCTATCTTTTTTTTTCATTCGCGCCCTTTCTGTATAGTGATTCCAGTTCTTCTTGACAGCAGTCGGGGCAAGTAGAACAGCTTAGACATCTTTTTTTAACCCACCCGTGATGCTCTTGAATTCGAGACATCGCCAAACCACCGCTACAGTGACAGATTTGACACTTTTTGGGAAAAAAACGACTCAGATAAAAATCAAACGAGAAATCAAGCCACCGCTACAAAGCCGGAGTTTAACCCTTTCTGAAAAAAAAATCCAAGATCAAAATCAAATTCATAGATTCTGACGCTACATTTGGGCGCAAACCTGACACAATGAACACGGAGGAAAACCATTATCAAAATATCTTTCAGTTGAAACGCCTTATCACAAATGTTAGAAAACATATAAGAAAAGTAATTCCAATTCCCAATAGAACTCAAATTCTCATCCCTAAAATGTAAAATAATGAAAACAAAAAAGTGTTGGTCACGAGGAGCTTCTGCCAGTGAAGGTAACCCGAGTGAACTGAACTGGACTTCTGTTCACGGCAGCCTACAAGTCTTGTATTGTATTATTATTGGGTTGTGTTGCAGTATATTGTTGCTGTTGCTGCTATTCTATTAGTATTCTGTCTGATTCCATTACCATTACCTTTATTATTACCATTACTATTCGTATTATCATTACCATTATCTATTACCATTACCATTATTATCCTTATAACTGATGTTGTTGCTGTTTTTGTTGTTGTTGTGGTTATCATTATTATTTTCATTATCAGTATCACCAATACTATCATTATCCTTATTTGTTTTTTTGTTGTTATTATTATCTTTATTATTTTGTTTTATTAACATCATTATAATTATTATTACCATTACTGATATCATCATCATCATTGGTTCCGAAGAATGGGGGGATCTGCCTGACAAAAAATCAGATGCTTGTATTTTCACACACACACGCACGCACACGCACACACACACGCGCGCATGCACACACACGAACACACACACACACACACAAACACACACACGCACACACACACACAACAGTTCCAACGCCCGCCGAGCGCACCTTCAGCCGCACCGCCATCTGTGGGCCGCCGGCCTGCGGGCAGACTGAGCCGCCACCGCCTGCATCGCGATAGAACCTCCACTCCATCCTTGTCTGTGACGCATCGTGACGTGGACTTGTGCCCCCGCCCCTCCTCCGCCTGGCCCTCCCTTGCCCTGCCACGCCCCCCTGCCCTGCGCTGCTCCTCATGCACTCCATGCCTCCCTCCCCTGCCTCGCCACTCCCCCTCCCGTGAGGTCAGCACTGCACGCCGCCGATACTTAAAATCATGTTTTATTTTTATTTCAGCATTTCTGTCTTTATTTTCATTTTTTGACCGTGATTTTGATGAACGGGTCAGAGTGCGTCTATCTTACAGATATTTGTTGGAAATGTCAAGTGAATTGCGTAATAGTTTATAAACTACAGATATAAATGGCACTTACAAAGAGACAAGCTAATGCAAAGAGCAGATCTGTTTTGATTCCGAAGTTGCACTCTCACAAAGGCTAAGTCTATCCACTTCACGCATTAGATACAGTGGAAGAACACAGAAAATTAAATATATCGCGTTAATCAATTCTACTGCAAAGAAATAAGTACTTGATTAAAAGCTATGTAAAGATTAAACGTATAAATCCATTGGGAAACTACTTGGCTTTTTTTCGTATTACTAAATATCCACCTGTGGATTTTCTCTCCCACTCTCTATCTCCCTTATCTGTCGCTCTCCCTCTTTCTCTGCCTCCATCCACCGAGTGTTGCCATCTGCTACTTGTGACGAGATGTAGTTACAAACACATTGATACAAAACCCACACAGCAAGCCAGACACACGGGCAACCGCGGCATCAAACCAACGCAAACACCACCCCACATGAATCCGGTCACCCCCTCGGCCTGCACTATGCCCTGGCACGTCACCCAACCAGCAAACAATTATGACGAGATCACTAATTACAAGTGGCATCATCAACCCCATCCTGCACCCAAAGCCAGCACACGCGAGACAGTCGACTCCCGGTTGCCACTCCGAGCGGGGGTGGTCTCGGTGACCTTGTTGGGTGAAAGTGAAGCGGAATTATAACAAATAACCGCAATAGCACTGAATGCATCCATTAAAAGAGGCTACCATGCTCCTTGGTGTGTTGTGTGTTATAACCGGCATCGGTGTAGCAGAGGCGACGGTGGACCTCACGCGGGAATCACAAGGTAAGTTAGAGGTTTGTGTCCTTTTAAATAAGTACATATTCCTTGGGGGGTAATTTAAGATCAAGGGGCTTATGGGCACCGCATTGTGGGTCACAAGATTCTGTGATTTTATCAACTAAGTCAGGCACTCTTGATGAGAAATCAGATTTTATTTCAAGGAGCAACGTGCTTTTGTCCCCCGATGTTGTGGAAAGCCCATGGCCTGTCA
>NW_020868669.1:449185-451685 GCF_003789085.1 Penaeus vannamei
ATAATAGTAATAATGATAATGATAATCACCATGATGATAATGATTATAGTAATAATAATGATAATAGTAATAATGATAATGATAGTAGTAATAATGATAATGATAATAGTAATAATGATAATGATAATCACCATAATGATAATGATTATAGTAATAATAATGATAATAGTAATAATGATAATGATAATCACCATAATGATAATGATTATAGTAATAATAATGATAATAATAATAATGATAATGATAATCCCATGATGATAATGATTATAGTAATAATAATGATAATAGTAATAATGATAATGATAATCACCATAATGATAATGATATTATGTAATAATAATGGTAATAGTAATAATGATAATGATAATCACCATAATGATAATGATTATAGTAATAATAATGATAATAGTAATATATGATAATGATAGTAGTAATAATGATAATGATAATAGTAATAATGATAATGATAATCACCATGATGATAATGATTATAGTAATAATAATGATAATAGTAATAATGATAATGATAGTAGTAATAATGATAATGATAATAGTAATAATGATAATGATAATCACCATAATGATAATGATTATAGTAATAATAATAATAAATGATGAATGATAATGTTATGATAGTATCAATAATGATATAATAATAATGATAATGATAATCACCATGATGATAATGATTATAGTAATAATAATGATAATAGTAATAATGATAAGGATAATCACCATGATGATAATGATTATAGTAATAATATGTAATAGTAGTAATGATAATGGATAATCACCATAATGATAATATGTTATAGTATAATAATGATAATAGTAAATAATGATAATGATTAGTAGGAATAATGATAATAATTAGTAAGAATAATGATAATGATAATCACCATGATGATAAATGATTATAGTAATAATAATGATAATGTAATAATGATAATGATAGTAGTATAATGTAATGGATAATAGTAATAATGATAATGATAATCACCATAATGATAATGATTATAGTAATAATAATGATAATAGTAATAATGATAATGATAATCACCATAATGATAATGATTATAGTAATAATAATGATAATAATAATAATGATAATGATAATCACCATGATGATAATGATTATAGTAATAATAATGATAATAGTAATAATGATAAGGATAATCACCATAATGATAATGATTATAGTAATAATGATATAGTAACTGAATAATTGATAATGATATGATAATCACCATAATGATAATGATTATAGTAATAATAATGATAATAATGATAATGATAATGATAATCACCATAATGATAGATGATTATATTAATAATAAGATAATATAATGATATATGATAAATATGATGAATGATTATATAATAATAATGATAATAATGATAATGATGATGATAATCACCATAATGATAATGATTATAGTAATAATGATATAGTAATGATAATGATAATCACATTAATGATTAATGATTATTGTAATAATAATGATAATAGTAATGATAATGATAATCACCATAATGATAATGATATATGATGTAATAGTAATAATGATAATGATAATCACCATAATGATAATTATCATAGTAATAATAATGATAATAATAATAATTGATAATGATAATCACCCATGATGATAATGAATGATAATGATAATAGTAATAATTAGATAATGATAATAATGATAATGATAATCACCATGATGATAATGATTATCGTAATAAATAATAGATTATTTAAAATAGTAATAATGATAATGATAACAGTAATAATAATAATGATAATGATATTAATAATGATAGTAGTAATGATGATGATAACAAGAATAATGATAAAATTAATAATAATGGTAATGATGATAAAAGTCATAATAATCATAATAATGATGACAGTAACAACAAAAACAACGATGACAAAACTAATGATAATAACAATAACACTAACAATAATAACAACAATGATAACAATGACATTTATCTCTATTGATTTCCTTATTTACAGGAATGATATAAAGAGAGATAAAAAATAAAATAAAAATAAAAAAAAAAAAAAATCATACCTCTGCTATTTATAAATACTAGTACACGTTACTATACACAAGCGTCTCTCTTCGCTTCTGGGAGACGAAAATAACTAAAGAGAAAACGTGACTTTACAAACAAACAAATAAACAAACAAAAAAACAAAAACAAGAAATGCCATTTTGTGCTGAATCTTTTCATTAAAAAAAGGGAGTTATTTTAGTCGTATTTTAGGGGAGGAAATGTGTGTAAAAGTTTTTTTTTTTTTTTTTTTTTTTTTTGTCTTGTGTAAAAAGATTTTTCAAAAGCATTCGAAGAAGCTTTAAGGTGGGAGATTTTTTACGTGCAAATACGTATATTTGGTCACATTACGTACAATTTGGTGTAGTACACTGTTATTTAGTACACATTACGTACACTGATATTTGGTACACAATACGGACATATTGTGACTGACATTTGGTAC
>NW_020868669.1:459185-462091 GCF_003789085.1 Penaeus vannamei
TACGAACAAAAAAACAAAATACACAGACAAAACACCATAAACGAACAAAAAAACAAAATACACAACAAAACACACCATAAATACGAACAAAAAAAACAAAATACACAGACAAACACACCATAAATACGAACAAAAAAACAAAATACACAAACAAACACACCATAAATACGAACAAAAAAAACAAAATACACAAACAAACACACCTTAAATACGAAAAAAAAAACAAAATATACACAAACAAACACACCTTAAATACGAACAAAAAAAACAAAATACACAAACAACACACTTAAATACGAACAAAAAATCCAAAATACACAAACAAACACACCATAAATACGAAACAAAAAAAACAAAATACACAAACAAACACACCTTAAATACAACAAAAAAAAACAAAAATACACAAACAAACACACCTAAATACGAACAAAAAAAAACAAAATACACAAACAAAACACACCATAAATACGAACAAAAAAAACACCCAAAATACACAAACAAACACACCATAAATACGAACAAAAAAAACAAAATACCACAAACAAACACACCTAATACGAACAAAAAAAAAACAAATACACAAACAACACACCTTAAATACGAACAAAAAAAAACAAAATACACAAACAAAACACACCTTAAATACGAACAAAAAAAAAAAAAAAATACACAAACAAACACACCATAAATACGAACAAAAAAAAAACAAAATAACACAAAACAAACACACCTTAAATACGAACAAAAAAAACAAAATACACAACACAACCATAAATACGAACAAAAAAACAAAATACACAAACAAACACACCTAATACGAACAAAAAAACACAAATACACAACAAAACACCACCATAAATACGAACAAACAAACAAAATACACAAACAAACACACCTTAAATACGAACAAACAAAATACACAAACAAACACACCATAATACGAACAAAAAAAAAATACACAAACAAACACTTAAAACGAACAAAAAAACCAAAATAACAACAAACACAAAATACGAACAAAAAAAACAAATACACAAACAAACACACCATAAATACGAACAAAAAAAACAAAATACACAAACAAAACACCACGAACAAAAAATCCCAAAATACACAACAAAAACAACACCATAAATACGAACAAAAAAACAAAAACCACAAACAAACACACCTTAAAACGAAACAAAAAAAAAACAAAATACACAAACCAAACACACCATAAATACGAACAAAAAAAAAAAATACACAAACAAAACACCTAAATACGAACAAAAAAAAAAACAAATACACAAACAAACACACCATAAATACGAACAAAAAAAAAAAAAATACACAAACAAACACAACCTTAAATACGAACAAAAAAAAACCAAAATACACAAACAAACACACCATAAATACGAACAAAAAAAAACAAATACACAAACAAACACACCATAAATACGAACAAAAAACAAAATACACAAACAAACAACCACCTAAATACGAAACAAAAAAAAAAAAAAAAATAACAAAACAAAACCACACCATAAATACGAACAAAAAAAAACAAAAATACACAAACAAACACACCATAAATACGAACAAAAAACACCCAAAATACACAACAAACACACCTTAAATACGAACAAAAAAAAAAACAAAATACACAAACAAACACACCTTAAAATACGAAACAAAAAAAAAAAACAAAATACACAAACAAACAACCCTTAAATACGAAGCAAAAAAAAAACAAAATACACAAAACAAACACACCTTAAATACGAACAAAAAAAAACAAAATACACAAAACAAACACACCTTAAATACGAACAACAAAAAAAACAAAAACACAAACAAACACACCTTAAATACGACAAAAAAAAAAAACAAAAACACAAAACAAACACACCTTAAATACGAACAAAAAATCCCAAAATACCACAAACAAAACACACCTTAAATACAACAAAAAAAACAAAATACACAAACAAACACACCTTAAATACGAACAAAAAAAAAACAAAATACACAAAACAAACACACCTTAAATACGACACCCTTAAATACGAACAAAAAAAACAAAATACACAAACAAACACACCTTAAATACGAACAAAAAAAAACAAAATACACAAACAAACACACCTTAAATACGAACAAAAAAAAAACAAAATACACAAACAAACACACCTTAAATACGAACAAAAAAAAACAAAATACACAAAAAACACACCTTAAAACGAACAAAAAAAAAATACACAAACAAACACACGTTAAATACGAACAAAAAAAAAACAAAATACAAACAAAACACACCTAAATACGACAAAAAAAAAACAAAAGACACAACAAACACACCTTAAATACGAAACAAAAAACAAAATACACAAAAAAACACACCTTAAATACGAACAAAAAAAAACAAAAAACACAAACAAACACACCTTAAATACGAACAAAAAAAAAACAAAATACACAAAAAAAAAACACACCTTAAATACGAAACAAAAAAAAAACAAAATACACAAACAAACACACCTTAAAATACGAACAAAAAAAAAACAAAATACACAAAACAAACACACCTTAAATACAACAAAAAAAAAAATACACAAACAAACACACTAAAACAAAAAAAACAAAATACGAACACAAAAAACAAAAAAAAACACAAAATACAAACAAACACACTTAAATACGAACAAAAAAAAAACAAAAACACAAACAAAACACACCCTAAATACGAACAAAAAAAAACAAAATACACAAACAAACACACCTTAAATACGAACAAAAAAAAAAAAAAAACAACAAACAAACACACCTTAAATACGAACAAAAAAAAAACAAATAATACACCAAACAAACACAACCTTAAATACGAACAAAAAAACAAAATACACAAACAAACACACCTT
>NW_020868670.1:0-2500 GCF_003789085.1 Penaeus vannamei
CATTAGATCAATGAATCATAATCAAATGAAGTGATTCTAGGTTATTTACATTAGAGGCGGCCCTCGTTCCCGTAATTTGTTACAATTACATACAGTTTCTCTGATTTTCTTCAAGAAGCTATTTCTAATTGTACACATATCTTCAGTAGAGTCCAAGGCTCGGAAATCCCTTATCTTATTCCAGTGACACTTTATATCTGAACTGAATATCAATAATTTAACCCCGGATCCGTTTATCATCAAGTTTAAAAGTCCATTTTAGTCTCCATAACATGGCTTTGGTCCTTGCCTCAGCATCTGTCAATTTCAGTCAGTGCTTGTATATCTTGGTTTATTTAACACGATGATTTTTTTTTTTTTCTTTTAATCTATTAGACTTTATCTTTAATAAGGGCCTTTCTCTATAATATTATGTGCAGTCTCTCCGACAAACATTAATCAAACCCTGCAACAGCCCGTGGCACAACCACCATTCGGAGTGTTTTCCATTTATCGGAAATTCCATGTACATCTCTCCCTCATAACTGCGACTGGCTCTTTCGACAGACTTTAATAAACCCTACATTGATTGCGACAAAACCACAAACCTACCCGGAATTTTGCTACTCACTATTTTGGTTTTTCTCTCTCTCAAAATCTGTTTACAGCAAATAAAACCTCACAACGACCTATTTTTAATCGGCGTTTTGTCATATCTTCCTTTATTTCGCCTTTCCCAGCTTCTCCCCTATGTCTCGTTTCGCTTGTTTTCGATTCGGAGGAGATCTGGCAAGGACACTCCAAGCTGGACCATCCACTTTCGTTGCTTAGATTATCCGTTTAACAGTTAATGGTGTCGTGTCGTTTCAAGAGATCTTCTCTCTCAGTTCTGCCATCGTCAGGAACCTACACAAAACACATAATCGCAAACAGCAAGCGACCTGGGGTAGGATCTGTCTGTCTTTTCTCACCAACTAACACCATCGTACACATTAATAGTGGGCTGGTTGAAAGCAATTCATTGTAGACGGCGGATTTGGCTGCTAAAAGGCAACTACACTACTAGATTTTCCATTGGTGGTCTCTGAAACTGGAAAATGATAAGATCTTTAAAAACATCATCGTGGGTCTAAAAAAAGCTTGAAAAAACACACGCAGATTAACAAATTATCGTGGTTGCTTCGTGTTGTAGGAGATTACATATATTTACAGCTTAGTTTTTGTCTCACCTCTATATCTGTCTGTTTGTCTGTCTCTCTATCCTCCTGGGGCTCTGTCTGCTCATTCTTTCCACTTTCTCTTCTCTCTTTCTCTCTCTCAATCATCTTCTCCTTTTTTCTTTCCGGATGCCCTGTCCCCTTCCATTCCTCTCGTGGGTATATATCCTCTCTCTCTCTCCCTCCTTCTCTTTCGGCTCGCATCTTTTTCTCTTAATGGTGTGTATATCTATCTATTCTATTCTTTCCTTCCGTCTCCTCCTTCCTCTTTTTCGCACGTATCTCTCAGCCCCTTACCATCTGTAATAAAATGTCTAATCACCACTCCCTTCGCCTTACCCTCACCTAACTACTTCCTTGCCCACTCAACTCCCTGAAGACTAATAAAAAAAAAAAAAAAAAAAAAGAGAGAGAGAGAGACGAGAATGTCACCACCATCTTTGCTACCTATCGCTTACCCTTCCTCCCTCTCTCGGTCCCTATATCCTGCCAGCCGCTTCGGTCACGCTCTCCATATATAAACTCTCTCGTCCTTTAACCCACCCATGCCTGACACCGCTTCTACCTCTTACCCACCATTTTAAATGCTTTTCCCTATAACTTCACTCGAAAGGTGATATCACAGTAAACTCACTTTCCGCATCAAACCTACCCAATCACACCACACACGGTTCTATCTCTCCCTCCCATTCCCTTTGGAAACGGATAAGAGTAAACAGAACCGGGACGAGGTTGAGAAGGACTGTTAACAGGACCCGACTTGATCAAATATCTCCTCAGAATATCTCCGCTAGAGCACAGTATCTATTCTCTTCCTGCAATGACATCAATGCAGTATATCTTCAACCATCGCGGAATATGCTACAGCTACAACCGAAACGCGAAACTTTAATGTAATGTAAACAAAGCCTGGAGAATTGTTCTGAAGCCGAATCAACAAATAATCCCTTTTCTGAAGACAACCACATATATATAGTTCATATACCTCACCATAATTATATATATATATATATATACTTTATATATGATATATATATAATATACACCTATTTACTATATATACTTGTATCATACTATACTGTACATAAATAATAAATATACTAATATGTACAGAGTAATATACGAATTTAATTGTATAATACATTCATATATGATAATATATCTGAAAATTTAAACAATATTAATATATATAAAGTTAGTACGTTACCTATTATTATCTTTATTCAGGGGTGGGCAATTATAGTATGGAATGAAATTAACTATATTGGACTCATATAATGAACTTATTACAACTGTGAGGAAGT
>NW_020868670.1:7500-12500 GCF_003789085.1 Penaeus vannamei
ATATTTAATTATATAATATATAATTAATTTCAATATAATATATATATATACATATAAATCATATTTAATTATAATATTAATATAATATATTAATTATATATAGTTAATATTAATTAATACGTGTATATATTATTTATATATTAATATATATATACATACTACTATTTTACCTTCCACTTTATATGGCCATTGGTGGCACTTATATCATATATATAGTTTGGTACTATATTAATATATATCTATAAATATTTAAGATATTTCGGACACACCTATTATTCTTATACCTCGTTTTTACTCTTGGCATATTTTTATTCTATCCTTATAGTTAATTTTCCTTTGTTCTAATGCCTCCCCTACATTTGCCACAGGCATGCACTATATATAAATATATACTTAGATATATCAATTATCTAGTGATCAAGTATCTGATATAACATATGAAGTACTTTATTCAGAAATTCATATATAGACTAGTGTTATTGATCATTATATTACCTTGCATAAACAATAATAATTAATTTGCTAACATAATATTTCTATCAATTATGCATCTTCTTGAATAATTTATACTATAACATATATTATATTTAGTGATATATAAGGCTGTACTCACTGACTTTTGAGAATTATAATCAAACATAGTATTATATTATAGCTACTTACTAGTTACTGGTTATGTTATTTTTATGAGTATTATAATAGACTTTGAGTTATATCATATACTGAGTTAGCTATATATAAAAGTCATAGATAATATTATAAAATAGTTATTAGCTAATAATCGAAAAAGTTCTCTATTATTTTTATTACCTATAGATACTCATACATATATAATTATATATATACATATATATAAATATGTAGCATTTATATTTTGTGTATTCTATTTAATTGCGTATATTAATTCTCAACTCCATGTACTCTCAGTCTTTACCGGATTCGGGGATTGGAGACAGGCGTGCACTCACTTTCGGGTCCATTCTACTTTGCATCTTTTTCTTTTTTAATGAAAAATACTCAGTGGACAATCAAAACTACCGCTTTGGTCTGTGGTGTCTGTGTGTGTGTTGTTGTGTGTGTATATCTTCGTTGTTGTGTGTCGTGGTGTGGGTGTGTGAATACTTACTCTCGATCTTGCAATTCTACAACTATCATCCCCATCCACACCACACACTAGCTATGGATTTACTTAATTTCATATCTTCAATACTTCTAAAATACACTCACATACACACGAAAGCAGCGAGAGCTACTCACGGATACCCTAAATTTATAATATGCCTCATAAACGCATTATTATTTTTTTATATTATCATATCATTAGTATAAGGTACATAGATATATCAGGGATAGGTAAAGTCCTGTATGAATATTAACTATTCTGCAATGAGTAAGAGAAGAGCATGTACATATAGTGAAGATAGAGATTATGAGAGACGAGTGGAAGGGGGGGGTAAGTATGAGAGATCGGGATAGGAAATCAATAGTGAGGTAAGTAGAGTAGATGATAGTAGATAAGAATATAGGAGAGTAGAGAGTAAGTAATTGATATGAAGTAATATATAATAGTAAGTGATAAAGTAAGGTAAGTAAGAAGTTAGTGAGAGGAGAGAGAAGAGAAGATAGAAGAAAGGTCTATTGCCTTGGGATGACGATGTAGGATGTGTGGGGACAATGAGAAGGTGAGTCGGAAAAAAGAATAAATGGAGTGATACGGATGGTAGAGCATATAGGGGTGGGTAGTGCTGCTGTTAATTGTGTGTGCCCTCTGGTGTATTGTCGATTGTTGTAGTGGCGATAGTGATAGATGTAATTTGTGCGATATTCGGGTGACCAGTTCTATATACAATTGAACTATAACAAAGTGGTCGTAAACATATAGGTATCTCAGGAACTTTCCCACGTACGCTCCATGGAATCAATGAGCATATCATTATCTGCCTCTCCCGACAACACGAGGTGCCATTTCCAGCGCCCGTGGAGCCGTGACTATCATCGTCTAACACCGTTGATTAAAGAGAAGAAAAACGTTTTGAGGGAAAAAGGGCGACTGGATAGCGAACGACACGTGTTTGCAGCGTTGCTGAGACCGCACAAGAAGCCATCTTGCCCTAAGATAAAATACGTTTCTAAGAACGTAGACACGCTCTCTCGTATAATACGCTGCCATCAGTGTGTTAGATTCCGATGACTGATTAGGTGGTATTTTAAACCCTTGAAGATACCGTTGCTGCAGCTGTGGTTAACTGGTTTTCTTCGAGTGGTAAATTTACAATGTGGGCTTTAGTTGTTGGGGGTAATAGTCTAATGTGTCCGAGGGCTTCGTCTATAAAATGTTCCTCTCCTGGGTCGGTGCTTTTTAGAGGGGAAGATGACTTGACATGCTGTACACTACACACACAACTACACACCACACACAGCACTATCACATCGATAACTACAACACACTGACACTCCACTACACACACAACCAACACTTAATCAACACTCATCATCACATGCTACAAATTTGAAATCTTCTATTAATCATCAATATGCAGTATACTACTAATACTCACACATTATGATCACAACCTATAATCGATGCACACGACCAACATCGCGACCCGATACACACACACACACACATACATACAGTACATACTAGGCAATATCAACTATATTCAACTACACCACTAAGCAAATACGACAACAAATTACATATATCAATTATACATCATCAAATATCACACACTGAACATACTATATATATATTATATATTATTATATATATATATATTATATATATATATATAAACACAAATATTATATATGTAGATATATATTCGTTGCATGTTAGTCAACACACACACACACACACACACACACACACACACACACACACACATATATATATATATATATATATATATATATATATTATTATAATTATATATATATATATATATATATATATATATATTATATATACATACTATATACATCACAATATATATATATATAATAATATATATATTATATATATATAATATATATTTTATAGTAGTTGGGAATATATAGTATTTTTTATTGATATTTTATTTTTATATGTATTATAATTTATATAATATAAACTCAACTACATCACACACAAAATAGTTTTCACAACATTTCACACGCAACACACACACACACAAAACACACACCACACACATCACACACACACACACAATCATATATATTAATATATAATATTATATATTATTATTATATATATTATATTATGTATTATATATTATATAGTACAATATTATGTTATCTACAATTAGGTTATGTAGAATGTATATTATAGGCGATATATATAGTAGGTTATATATAGTATTAGCATGATAGGTGGAGGTAGGGGGGTAGCTGGAGTGGGAGTATAGTGGGGGCGGGGTTAGGGGGGGGTTGGGGAGGTGGGGAGGGTGGATGGGAGTGGGCGGGGTGTGAGGTATGTTTATATATATGGAGTAAGAGGGGGCGTGGGGGGATGATGATTGAATATATATATATATATATATATTTATATATATATGTATATATAACATATATGAGTATATATGTATATACTATAGTATATATACAGTATATATATATATACTATATATATTATATATATATATATAATATATATATAATATACATACAATACATATACATACATACATATACATATATATATGGTATGTATAATATATATGTATATGTATTGTTGTCTTCGGAAAGGGATTATTTTGATCGTCAGAACAATTCTCCAGGCTTTGTTTACATTACATAAAGTTTCGTTTCGGTTGTAGCTGTAGCATATTCCGCGATGGTTGAAGATATACTGCATTGATATCATTGCAGGAAGAGAATAGATACTGTGCTCTAGCGGGGATATTCTGAGGAGATATTTGATCAAGTCGGGTCCTGTTAACAGTCCTTCTCAACCTCGTCCCGGTTCTGTTTACTCTTATCCGTTTCCAAAGGGATTGGGAGGGAGAGATAGAACCGTGTGTGGTGTGATTGGGGGTTGATGCGGTGATTTACTGGATATCACCTTTCGAGTGAATTTTGGAAAAGTAAAGGGTATGTCAGCATGGATAAGAATGATGAAGCTGCAGTATATAGGTGCTATACATTTCTCTCTCTCTCTCTCTCTCTTTTTTTTTTTTTTTTTTTTTTTGTTCTTTTCTTGATACATTTATTGATTTATCTCGGTAATAACTGTAAATATGTGATCTCCTACAACATGCAGCAACACGATATTTGTTAATCTGTGTTTTTCAGCTTTTTTTGACCCACGTTGATTTTTTAAAGATCTTATCATTTTCCAGTTTCAGAGACCACCAAATGGAAAATCTAGTGTGTAGTCCTTTTACAGCAAACCCTTCTAACACGCACACACGCACTTTTGTGTGTGTGTTTGTGTTTGCGTATGTGTTTTGTGTAGGTTCCTGAGAGAGAGAGAGAGAGAGAGAGAGAGAGAGAGAGAGAGAGAGAGAGAGAGAGAGAGAGAGAGAGAGAGAGAGAGAGAGAGAGAGAGAGAGAGAGAGAGCGAGGAAGGGTGAAAATAATAGATATATACAGGTAAACGAATACACTGATTGATTAACAGACAGATGAAGAAAGAGACACACCCTAACACCAATAACAATTACCAACGCTTCATAAATATCATTTTCAAGATCTATGAATTACCAAAGACATTCATCTTAGGAAATGATATCAAAAGAAGGATTTCAGATGAAGCATTTACTCAGTTTAAAATCGGCCAATAAATCTGACAAGAAAACATATCACATGTCCAGCTGATGTTAACGGCCGCTGCCTGTGATTTAATTTCTTAAACTGCGCTTCGGTGATTTGTGGTGATTGATATTTTGGCCTAAAATATAACGGGTCGAATTTTCAGAAATGCCATCGGGTTTCTGAAATTCCAAGTAAGAATATTGATTTTGTGTGTGTGTGTGTGTGTGTGTGTGTGTGTGTGTGTG
>NW_020868670.1:22500-27500 GCF_003789085.1 Penaeus vannamei
GGTGTACCATAGGCTCTCGGTCCTCCATTTTTATTGTTTCTTTTTCGTGGATTTTCTTTTATCGATGAGATACTGCAGCACGTAAGGTAAAGTGGTCGTGAGGAATGTTTTATTAAGTGGCAAAGTATTCATCTAGAAAGCTCATACATTCGAGCTTAGAATCGAAGGCTGGTGCTCTCGTACTTTATAGTGACTTCCTTTTGAAGTCGCGTTTTTTTGTGATTTTGTATTTTTCGTTCTTTTAGGGACTAGCACCCGTCCTTTTTATTTTTTGTAATTTCGTTTTATTAATTTTCGTTTTAGTGTTAAATTTTATTTTTTGTAATTTCGTTTTATGAAGTGTTACATTTGATTTCCTTATTGCTTTATAATAAAATAATTTAGATCGACGATTTTCTTTTCAACTGTGGCAAATATATTTAAGTTAAGTGACGCTTGCTTGATTCACCTGAAAGAGAAAGGTTAACGTAAATTGTGCTTGTTGATTCACCTGGAGGAGAACATTACAGTAACTTGCTTGCTTGTTGATCACCTGGAAAGAGAGAATATTAAGTTACTTGCCTGCTTGTTGAGACTGAATAATGGCTATTTGTTTTTTTATAATATGAAAAACATGTATATAATTTTCCTTGACGAAAGTGATCGAGGTATTAATCAACACACGATTTATTGACGGCAAGGGATTAAACAGAGTATCAACCACCTCTAAAATTATTCATTGATTAAAAGAAAGACAGAATTTTGTATAAATTTCTTTAATCATTTATCCATTTGGTTTGAGGAAAATGAAAATAAAATCTATGTTTCTTTCTTCCCTTTTTTTCTCTCTTTTTTTGATTAGTAATTTATATTTATAAATCTTACTCATAATTACTTACTACACTAACTCCAATTCTCCAAAGTGACTGCAGCAAGAAACTTTCACAAATTTCATCCTCGAACTTCATGTAAATCCTGAGTACGAGTTAGATTGTACTAAGGTACCTCGTAATTAGATAAATGTACATTACAATGCTCCCTTTATTCAATTACATAACGCTGGAACAAACTCAGTGTACTCTCTCTGTTTAGACGTTTGTACAGTGTGAGACATACTAATGGTTGAGTAATTTCTGAAGCATTAACATATATTATCCTGTTGATATCTTGTACTTTAATGATATACTAGCGGAAACAGATATATCATTTTCTTAATGTCTCGAAATATATTGGCGAAAACAAATGTAATATTTTTTAATGTCTCGAAATACAGATACATATCCGTAAACCCTGGTTTACATGTAAAGTTTAATAATAATGATAAAAAAGCAACCGGCAAACTCGCGAAAGGGTGAGGTCACTGGTACATCGAGGAAAAAACTTTCTTGGAATAAGAAAACATCCAAGAATCTCAGGAGGGAAAAAGTCCACGGGGGAATGGGAGGGCGAACGGAGGGAACAGGAAGAAGTGGAAAGAACAGCGATGGTTTTAGGCAGATGCACACGCACACACACGCACAAACACACACATACACGCACACACACACACACACACACACACACACACACACACACACACACACACACACTTTCTCTCTCTCTCTCTTTCCCTTTCTCCCTCTCCCTCTCCCTCTCTCTCTCTCTCTCTCCCCCCTCTCTCTCTCTTTCCCTCTCCCTCTCTCTCTCTCTCTCCCTCTCTGCCAGGGGGAAAATGACGTGGGCAACATGCCAGCTAGATTCCTCGAGCTCCCGAAGCAAGAAGCGAAGCTGGATTCGAAGCACCGAGGAGAGAATAAAAAAGAGACGAGAAAAAAAATCTTTCCAGAAATGAGCTGGTAAGAAATAAAGATTCTTTTGTTGCGTTCTGAGATTCGGAAGTCTGGAGAAACACTGCAAAACTGTGATTGCTGCAATTTTGTTTAACACCGTGTAAGAATGAGGCGATGGGAAAATATATAAAAGTTTGTTCGAAGACAATTACAGTCCGTAATATGGTACTTTTACGGATAACTCAAATAAGATATTTTTCTCTTAAGGTACACACTACGAAAAAATGATTTTCATCTATTGATGCGCTCTACGATGTACCACCCATCACCTGTAACAGTGTTCTTATTATAATATAACGCCATCAGAACTATCAAATACACATGAATCATCGCTACTAACTTTTGCAGGATTTGTTACGGTAAAATGCCCTTCAATACACATGTGGAAGCATTACTACCAACTTTTACAGGTTTTATTACGGTAAAATGTCCTTCAATCCAACAGAGAACGTAAAAATCGGTCGCCTCCGCAGCCACCAAGTGTCCAACGAGGGCAACAGGCGCCTTACCGGCCCTTCCCCGCAGCGCAGTCGTCCGCCTCCAACACAAACAGGCCGACATGCAGCTGCTCGTGCGGTCGGCGTCCTCCCTTGGCCTTGTCCCGTCTGGCGGAAAACTGTTAATTGGAATTCTCTGTGTGTGTAAAGGGTTAATACTGTGATAAATGAACTGGTCTCTGTTGACTGTCCCGCCTGGCCGACGGTCTTCACGGACGGAGAAGCCACAATAGCGCTCACTGAGGCGATCCGCGGGTTATTATTATCAAAGCATGTGGCATATTGGGCTGTGGTGTGTGTGTGTGTGTGTGTGTGTGGTGTGTGTGTGTGTGTGTGTGTGTGTGTGTGTGTGTGTGTGTGTGTGTGTGTGTGTGTGTGTGTGTGTGTGTGTGTGTACATACATACGTAATATATATAATCAAAATATACATATATTATACATACATACATACTAACATACATACATATATATATATATTCATACATGGTAGAAAAAACGCAATGCACAAACTAGATTTATTGAAGAAACTGTTGGCTCACTTTCTTCAATATATCTAGGTTGTGCATTGTGGGTTTTTCTACTATAGTATCAACACGGTAGTGTTTTCCATTCATATTTACACATACATGCTTACATAGTTCAATTGTAGCAAATTATATATATCGCCAAGTTACATCCAAAGTTAAATACACTATCTTGTGGTTATATATACTCCACTTTCACTTATAAAGAATTTATGAAGTGAAATTACAGATTCACATTCTTACTTTACTGAAGAAGTAAAGGGAAAAAAATATATATAAAGAACACGAGAGATATTATAAAAGGTGGAAGAAAGTGAAATGTTCGGCCTGAGGACTTTTGTCTCTTTGCCCTGAACAGTTATTCGTACACTGGGTAGGGCCACACCAGACCGACACGAGCTCTAGGCCTATCGAATGCATCTATTCCGAAATGTTCTGTTCCGAAATGTGGCGTAATGTGTGTGTCTTTTATAGAACTCGTGTTGATTCGGCGACGTCTTGATGCATTCTAAAAGCCTTGTTTACAAAAGGAATGAGATGGTGCCATATCTATTATAGGGGTGTTGTGAATTATTATTATCAATATTATTATATTTATTTGTTTGTTTTTAGGAACTTGGCGATTTGGATATGAGTATTTTTTTTCGTAAGTATAGTCACTCACGCTATTTGGTTATTGATATTTAATCTTCTGTAATCCGCCCCATTCCTGAGAATCTACACCAGTTTACAGTGTGCTCGTCATTTCAAACTTATGTTTGTACAAACACTGTTAAGGGGCCATGAGGGTTCGGTTAGCCACCAACACACGACCATAACTTTATATATCGTTATTTATGAACGATTGTGTATTCTCAGGTGATACTGCTGCACACTTCAAGTCACGAAGTCAGGCATTTCGTCGCGAGCATTAGTGGCTAAAGACTACGTGTAGAACCTATGACTGTACCATGAAACCAGCCTATTACCTGTTACTTGTCCCATCTGGGAACACCAACTAAAGTAATACAATTTTAGATGAGGATGAGCCGCCCATCAGATCGTCACTTTTGGAGATAACCCTGTGAAGAGGAGGCCATTGGATTGACAAGGGAAGTCGTGTCTCTTTCATGAAGTAGAGACAACTTCCTCAAAACTAGAAACGAGAGGGGGTGTAGCAGTCTGCCCTGCTTGGCGTTAACCCCAACTGATTGTTCTAAACATGAAAATTGAATTCAAATTGAGTGTGATTCTCTTCCTGCTATCCTCTAAACTACCTGAGATACCATGGAAATAGGATACAAGGCATATAATTAGTAATAACTGGAGGAAGTGTGGAGAAGTAATATAACCACTAAATTATAATACCTAGATAAGAAAGACTTCAAAGGTCTCGATACGTCATTTCATTCCGTTATTCTCAATACAAAGTTTATGTATTTTATGAATTATAGTGGAATTATATATGTACAGTATGATACACAGAACGTATGTATTATAACATATAATTTAGGAATACGTAATACCCACAGGTAAAATGTATTACTTCTATATTAGCTTCATTATATTTTCTATAGAAGTTTAATATTTGCTGAAAGGGATATCTGACAAAGAAAGAAAACATGGGAAAAAGATCATGTCTGAGGGGTAACAGAGAACCTACAAAAGACGCGGAACATTAAAAAAAAGAAAAAAAAAAAGTAATTGCAATACCGGCATTAAATATTATCCAATGCAGCATATGGACAATCATATTACCTAACATCACTTCTGCCTTTTATAATCAGCAACCAAATGTTACCACTATGCCTATACAACCAATGAGATTGTGATGTAATTGACACAGTTCGAATATTTAATATCATTTTTTACAGTTTACGTATAGAACTACGATACGCTTATGCTGCAGATGCCTTGTGTACATTCCTGTGCAACACGAACTTCATGTGTTATTCCCTTAATAAGAATCTACGGTTAAACAAGAGTTTCCATCGACCTTATACGAATACTGAAGTGAAGGATGGAACACAATCGAAAAGCTAACATTACCACTATGGCGATATAAAAAATAACCCAATATTACCTCCAGCCCTATATTACCAATACCAAAATGTATTGGTAATATAGGCCTGTATAACTGACAAATAGCTCTTAACAATGCCCAGTATCACCTCTGCTTATACAACCAATA
>NW_020868670.1:32500-42500 GCF_003789085.1 Penaeus vannamei
CCCCCCCTCTCTCTCTCACATACACACACACACACACCTTCCTTTTCTCTATCCTCCACCTACTCAATGACGAAGTTACCCTTCTAGGTTGGAGAAAAAGCTTTACCTTCTTTATCTACAAAGTTCTAAATACTTATAAAAGAAATGCGGAAAGTTGTCATCTTTTCCGTATGAATGATTCAAAAGTTATGTCGTGATTCAATGTCTTGTCTTCCTGTGCTCGTCGGAACGCCCCTGGCTTGTGATCTTCCTGCGGAGACTCAATCCGATTTGCGCGCACTTACGCAATGAAGACCGAAGATGTTGCATGTCATTGCACCATTATTACCTTAGGAACGTGTTTTGGGCGTTCATCTTTGTCAAATATAGGATCTATTGCTTTTTTTTCTTTGCAACCCTTAAACGCACACACACATACACACACACACACCACACACACACACACACACACACAACACACACACACACACACACACACACGCGCGCGCGCGCAGATAAGTGTACAAAATAAAGGAAAAACAAAATCTAACCTCATGCAGAAGGCTTCATTCAATTAGCCAATGGTGCAAAAAATTAACTTAGACAGAAATTAGCTAAACACAGAATGAAATACAGCGCTGATAAAGCAGAAGTGAATTGGAATAGGGACAGAACCGACATGAAACAGTGACAGAAAAATAACCAAAGAGAGGCAATGAAAATAATCCACAGAATGAACACTAGCACAGCCTGATTAGAAGCAAAAACATTCAGAAACGAAATGAAACACCGACAAAATGGAAATTCAGAAAATATAATTAACATACAACCAAAATAAAGCGAAACGATCTGAAACCCGAACAAAAGACTCGAAAAGAGGAAGGGGAAAAAATGCAACGAGAAAAGAGAAAAAGACCAACTGCAATACTGCTTAAAAATCTGATATACTTTTCCCTTTTTTTAAAGTTTGAAGATAAACCGACCTTGGACAAATCTTACCTCGTTTTCACGCTTCAGGTCACTTTCATTTTTTTTGTAGTTCATTTTCAAAAGCTTTAGAAGCGGAAAGTTTTGATGACAATCGAGTCCGTAACGCCCTTCTAAATGCTCAAAGTTTGTCGAACAAACAGCGGCAGTTTAGAAAAGTTTTGGCAGCGGGACCTGAGCGGAAGTGAAGGGACGGGCAATGAAGACAGTGCGTAACTTGCTTTTCCGCAACAGAAACGTATATATATATATATATTATATATATATATATTTATATATATATATATATATATATATAATATATATATATAGATAGATAGTATAGAAGATAGATAGATAGATAGATAGATAGATGGTAGGTAGGTAGGTAGATTGGATAGACAGATGTTTATGTATATACATAAATATATATATATATATATATATATTATATATTATATATATTATATATTATATAATATATATATATATATATATATATATATATATATATATATATATATATATATATATATATATATTTACACACAGACGCACACACACACACACACACACACACACACACACACACATACGCACACACACACACACACACACACACACACACACACACACACACCACACACACAATATATATATATATATATGTGTGTGTGTGTGTGTGTAAATGTATATACATAGTATGTTTCGTGTAGATTTCTAGTTGCTAAAATAGATAGATTAATGAATAAACTGAAAAAGCGAATTAATCATTAGCAGCATATATGATATTTCTGCATATAATAATAAATAATAATATGTTACAATTACCGACGACATGAAACAGGCTCGACTTTCATATCTAATAACTTGATATCAAAGAAGACTTTAAATGATGCCTTAGGAAATTTTGATATGAAAAAAGTTACTGATTTATGAAAAGTCTTTCAAAGGACACTGTCTAATTAGAAGTGGGAAGGGGGGGGAGGGGACGGGAGGGAAGTGGCGAGAGTGAAAAAAAAAAAAAAAAAATCTAACATACACCTGTAAATAAACTCTAATAAACATACATACATACATATATATTATTATATATATATATATATATATATATAATATATATAATAATATATATATATATATATATATATATATATATATATATATATATGTATATATATGTATATGTATATATATATGAAATACATATATACATACATACTTACAACACAACACACACATATATATATGTGTGTGTATGTGTGTATATGTATGTATGTATGTATGTATGGGATTATATATATATATATATATATATATATATATATATATATTATATATATATATATATATATATATATATATATAACTAAATGTAAGTTGCATCTTTCATCGTCGCCTTACCAGGTACATCAGAAAGTGTTGCTGAATATGTGCTAAAAACTAATTGCGAAGACATTAATTAAACTGACTGAAATTATATAGTATTTAATTTTTTTCAGCATATATATATGCGGCCATCCTGGATAAGTCCCACCCTCCATGTTGCTCCGAATTTATCCTCCTTTACCTACAACGCACCTGATGAGAGCCATCTGTTGACGGGACGCATCATTTCTACATTAGCAGCTACTTTCCATATCATTTTTTCCTCCTTTTCCCTGCTGTCTCTCGTCCTTCTAAATACCTCGACCTCAGCAGGAGATTCCAGGGAACATTCATGCACATGTGTTTTCCTCTTATTTACGGTAAATAACCTTATTGAAAGGGAGGTAAACTGTTCTTTGTCATTATCTTTACTTTTATTTACTCTTAAGTGATCTGTCCTCTTTCCTTTTCATTCAATGTCTTCTCATATTTTCCTCTTTCTCTCTCATTTCCCTCTTTCCCTTTCACTTCTCTTCCGTTTCTCATAGTTTCTTTCTCTCTCATTTCCTCTTTCTCTTTTTCCCCTTTTTCCGCTTGGCATTTTACTTTTCCCTCGAAAAAAAAACTTTTTTCGCTTTCTCATGGTAATTATGATGATTTTAACATTAATTCAGGTAATTATGAGGATTTCCATGATAATTTCCTTTATTATTGACAATAATGATAACTCTTTCACCTCCTCCATTTCCCTCGGTCTCCTCAGTACTCCTTGGCCCTCTTTGGCAGATCCTCAGCAAGTCTTCACGAATTCCAAACTAATTGCTTGATGCCGTCAAAGAAGCACAGGGAGCTCTAGGGATAGCCTGCGTCGCTTTTACAGTAGAGGACTTTTTTCTCTTTGTGAAATGAGGGTTACCGTGATGCCGCTTTCGAATTTTTGAATAAAGGAGTTTGCAAATGGTAAGAGAAGATTTGAATGGCACGCAATCTATTGGCGTAATTTGATTTCTTGCTGTAATAAATTTCTGTCAGGTTGTAAGATGTGGACTGTCTGCTGCATATTAATAGAATCGGGTTTCTTGTTGCAATGTGGTTCTATGGGGAGTTCTGTATTATTTCAACTAATTCTTTTTATATCTAATTAATACCCGCTATGCTCTTCTTGTCCATAACGACTCACTTTTTGTATGGTCACTTCATTTTCATTAACGAAAACGAGTTATAAAGCTGCAATATCTTATATTTTCTCCTTTTTTGTCTATTCAAAGCTTCATGACACATTTGATTTAATCATTTATTATTCGCATAAAGATCCTTACTTCGTCGTGATTAAATGTCCGTCTCTACCGACATATTCCACAGGTTATTTCGTCCGAAATACCGACTCTTCTCCTGAACCTGAGCTCCGGACTATATGAGGGCCGAGTAGAGGAGCCCTGCGGAAATCCCCTCACAAATTCGCCTGTGTAATCAGAGGAGTGCGACTCTGCATTGTGTAGACTTCTTATTACTTAGGGATATATTGCAAGATTTGGAAGGCCGCGTATAACCGTGGCTGTAATTCGCATTTCTACGGGATAACCTTGTCTGTTCAATATTGATCATTCTAAATGAAATATGAGTTTACTTTTTTTTTTTAATAGTATTTTTGGATGTACACGTCAACGCATTGTCTATTCAGTTTGATAATTCTAAATGAAATATGTTTTTAAACGGTATACTTTTTTTTTTTTTAATAGTATTTCTGGATTATTCTGTACACGTCAACGTATTGCCTATTCAATGTTGATGATTCTAAATGAAATATGAGTTTACTTTTTTAATAGGATTTCTGGATTATTCTGTACACGTCAAAGCTATAATTACAATTCTCAGAAGCTCCAACGGTGTCGCAGCACAATACCTACAATACTCTGTAATTATAGTTCCTGTTATCTCGTTACCACAGTGCGCAATAAAAGAAAACAATAAGTGTGGCAAATATTAAGCAAGGATTAGAATATATCAGATTTATCCTAAAGTTCGAGCCAGAAGAGCAACCACAGAACACGTAAAAGAAAAGAAAAGACGATGGCACACAAACTACCCAACTGGGTTAATGTTATTATAGTAAGTCTACAAACGTTAAAAGGAAGATACTTATTCTGCAGGTTTGAAAAGGTTAGCGAAGTCGGACTTAACCCTGACTGTTCTATATGTTTTTTTTTTCTTTTCTTTTTTTTTTTTTTTTTTTTTTGAGAATCGACATTAAATTAGAGGTATATAACGGACTCTTCACCTGAAGTATTACTTTAATGGTAGTAAAGTTCACAAATTATTTCAACCTGTACTATTGCTAAACAAATCTATCCATTATTTTTATTGTTAGGAAATATTTTTTCGAAGCACCACTATATATGATAGAAAGTGGAAAGAGGCTTTCCGTTAGAACATAACAGTAACTTTTGTATAAAACCCCCATTCGAACAGCAATGTCACAACCACCTTAACAACATCAATTGCAATACAAGTGTCCAATTTGCCGCTTCTGAACCACGAATTCCCCCTTTATGAAAACGGTAAAGAATGGAGGACCTCGTCTCCGAAAAGCCATGGAATCCGACACAGTTATACAACATTAGAATAAGTATATAAACTCTCTCTCCCTGACCATCCAGGGGATCTACAAGACCCGTGAAGAGAAATCCAGAGAGCGAGATTCGAATGATAATAACTTTTCGGTCTTCGCGCAGCTCTGGCAGGCCGCCATGACCGTCTGCCTGGAATAATGGACGCCTTTCAGTTAACGAGGGAAAAAGGGGAACACTCTGGCCCACTTCTGTGCTCGGAAGTGGCAAGAAAATATGTTTCTTGCTGGAAAAGAAGGGTGCGATGAAGAGATGATGGAAACACGAGGAGAGCGGAAGGCAAAAGAGAGAGAGAAAGAGAGATTATAGAATGTACTCACACATACACACACATACACGCACGCACACGCACGCACACACACACACGCACACACACACACGCACGCACGCACGCACGCACGCACACACACACACACACGCACACACGCACACACACACACACACACACGCACACGCACACGCACACGCACACGCAAACGCAACACGCACACACACACACACACACACACAGTATATAACATTGTATAATTTTTAAAAGTTTGATAGATGTTGGTTATGCCTGTGAATAAAATAGTACATCCTTTTTTTAAAATGAATTTCCATATACATACTAGTATAATACATGATAACATATTGCTAACATTTACACTGATAAAAAATATCAGCCATCAATATTTTCCGCTTAACAATGCAGAACATGAGCCCCATACGGTTGTAACACAGAAGCAAGTTTGGCCACGTCATCAATACAGTTTTAAATGATTGCATTGGTTGTCATTCCCCATCAATTCCTGGTCACTGTAGCGGAAGAGTGAGTTTTGTACCTCCATGAAATTCATTTTTTGTGAATCAATTTCCAAAGCCGTCTATAAATTGTTTATAGAAATTTAAAGGTGAATATGAGAGTTATGGTCACGTTGTCACAGAACATAAAAGGAGAAAATGCAAATATAAGTAAATCAATAACAATTATCATATTAGTGGAATGTATGCACAGTGTGAGTAGGAAGACTTTCTGCTAAAAAAGAGAAAGTTAATATATAACAGCTTAATACTTCAACGCAAGGGCAAACCCCACACCTTAAACGTTTTGAGGGGCAAGAACAGTAAATGCCTCCCTATTACTTTACTTTAAGGCAGCATTGGTTGTCAGTGATGATAAAACAGACGCTCCCTCGGCATTCTTAGTAGATGGTTTGACATCATTTGTTCTTGCATTCTATATACTACTATTGCATGTAGCTTCGTAAATGTAATAAAAGCCTGAAGAGCTGTTTCGTCTTTTAATAATCAAATAAAGTTCACATCTACCTGGGCCATCACCAAGTTGATAACTCATTCCTTCCAATAACGCTTGTGAACAATTAGCTGCATTGAATAAAAAAGAAAGAAAAAGAAGGAAAAAAAAGAAACAAACAAAAAAGAAAGAAAAAAGAAAAGAAAGAAATATATTGTATGTATGTGTGTGTGAGCGCGCGCGGGTGTGCGTGCGTGTGCGTGTGTACATATAATAATAGTAATATGAAAACACAGATACACAATTACCAGGATGTGAAAACGAAAAAAATAATAATAAAAAAAAAAAGAAAAAGAATGAAAAAGGAGAATCGACCAAACCTGAAACTTGCCAACCGCTTTTACAGGTCAAGCAATAAAGATCTTGTGAAGAAGATCCTCGGCACATTCTCCTGACATCTGGTGAGGCAAGCGAAAGACACTCCCTCTGAGCAACCAGTCCCTGTCATATTCACATATAACCCTTTATTTTGAATTCGTAGCGGGGCTTTATCATCACGAAAAGCTAGGATTAATTCCGCGAGCCTGGCTGTAATGCGAGACAATCTGTGCAATGTTTTCAGAAGAGGTCAGGAAATCGGGTAAAGCAACGTATTCAGGGAGAGGAATTACTCATGCATACAGATACAGAGTATATATATATATATTATATATATATATATATATATTATATATATATATATATATATATATATAAATGTGTGTGTGTATGTGTGTGTGTGTGTGTGTGTGTGTGTGTGTGTGTGTGTGTGTGTGTGTGTGTGTGTGTGTGTGTGTGTGTGTGTGTGTGTGTATGTGTGTGTGTGTGTGTGTGTGTGTGTGTGTGTGTGTGTGTGTGTGTGTGTGTGTGTGTGTGTGTGTGTGTGTGTGTGTGTGTGTGTGTGTGTGTGTGTGTGTGTGTGTGTGTGTGTGAAGAATAACAAGTAGACAAAATGTCAACACCAAAGACCCAAGTCGCAAAGAGGGTAATAAGTCTCAAGTAGTCAAGGGACCAAGACGGCACTGCGATTTCTGCGTCATCGTAAGACAGGCAGAACAATGCAGAACACTGTGGTTTCGTTAACAAAAGGCAGGACAACGTATACACCCCGAAGGCATCAGAAAGAGCCATCGAAGTGAAAGATCTCGTCTTCTTCACTATAAATGGCAGATTTCAAACAATTAAAACATTGATCCCTTTATGAATTCTTAGGAAGGACAGGATATTGATGTTATTGTAGGCCTAAAATCTTATATTATAAACAGCAATTGTGAGCGATTCGGAAAACACTAGTCAACATCAAAATAAGAATGACATAAGGCTGTGTTAATTTACCAGACTTTTTTTTCTGATTATAAGCTACACAGAAATAAAGACATATTTCTGGTATGGATGAATTTGAAGGTGGAGGCATGGTCATCAACAATCTAAAGTATTCCAATAATTATGGCTTTTATGAACAACATACTGTATATGCTAAATATTGTCATGAAGAAAAGTAAAACACTACGTTTCTTCATAAAATGAATAAATAAAATAAATAAATAAATATAAAAGATAAATAGTAATATCAATCAATGATAAATAAATAAATAAGTAAAAAACAGAAAATCATAATGGTCATAGCAAAAACATCAACAGTTCAACTGCAGAAACAAAAAACAAAAAAAAAGAGGAAAACTGAATCCTAGACAGTCTTCTAACAAGCAATAAAGGCAACGACGATAAAATCCAAATAAAGAAGTGGAACACCCAAGAGCTGTGAAGAATATCCTGACATCCAGAAATAAAATAGAGACATGAGCGACGTTTCTCAAGGCGTTGTGTGCCACCCCCTTCCTCATTCTCAAAAATAAATAAGTAAATAAATAAATAATAAACAGCACAGACAAGGAAATGACGAAAGTGTATTCCACTGACTCGAGAAAAGAGGAAGACAGAGATATAGAGTGTGTGAGAGAGAAAGAGAGAGAGGGGGGGGGGTGAGAAGAGAGAGAAGGGGGGGGGGGTGAGAGAGAGAGAGAGAGAGAGAGAGAGAAGAGAGAGAGAGAGAGAGAGAGAGAGAGAGAGAGAGAGAGAGAGAGAGAGAGAGAGAGAGAGAGAGTGAGTGAGTGAGTGAGTAAGTGAGTGAGAGAGAGATTGAGGGAGGGAGAAGAGAGAGAGAGAGAGTGACAGAGACAGACAGACAGAGAGGAAAGAAAGAAAAAGAATGAAGTATCTGACAAACAAATTCATATCTCTGAGCGCTTTATGAGAGTAGAATTTTCAGAAGAGATTTCCGTTACGACGAATACTATTAGCACCAAAGACAGAGGATAACAACAGGATGGTTGTTATTGTTGTTAATGAATATCATGGTTGTTATTGTTGTTAATGAATATCAATTGTTGTTAATGAAAATCATGGTTGTTATTGTTATTAATGAATATCATGGTTGTTACTGTTGTTAATGAATATCATGGTTGTTATTGTTGTTAATGAATATCATGGTTGTTATTGTTGTTATGAAATCATGGTTGTTATTGTTGTTAATGAATCATGGTTGTTATTGTTGTTAATGAATATCATGGTTGTTATTTTGTTTAATGAAAATCATGGTTGTTATTGTTATTATGAATATCAACTGTTGTTAATGAATCATGGTTGTTATTGTTGTTAATGAATATCATGGTTGTTATTGTTTGTTAATGAATAATCATGGTTGTTATTGTTGTTAATGAATATCATTGTTGTGCATGGTTGTTATTGATGATATCATGGTTGTTATTGTTTTAATGAATATCATGGTTGTTATTGTTGTTAATGAATATCATTGGTTGTTATTGTTGTTAATGAATATCATGGTTGTTGTGTATCTGTTATTGTTAATGAATATCATGGTTGTTATTGTTGTTAATGAATATCATGGTTGTTATTGTTGTTAATGAATATCATGGTTGTTATTGTTGTTAATGAATATCATGGTTGTTATGTTTGAATATCTGTCATGGTTGTTTTGTTGTTAATGAATATCATGGTTGTTATTGTTGTTAATGAATATCATGGTTGTTATTGTTGTGATGAATATCTTGTTGTTAATGAATATCAATTGTTGTTAATGAATATCCCCAGAATAAAAAGAAGAACATGGTTGTTATTGTTGTTACTGAATATCGGGCGTTTTAAACCAACAGAAGAAACCTAAAAAGAATATATTGATGAATATTATCGGAGCGACGAAGGAGTAACATCAGGTAAGCGCTAAGATAACATAGAGAAGGGTGCCATCGTCATCACTATGACCTTCATCACTATCATATCATTATTATTATTATCATTATCTTTATTCTCATCAAAATCGTCATTATCATTGTTGTCATCATTACCTTCATCGTCATTATCAAAATCATCATTATTATTAAAATTATCATTATCATCATTACCTTCATTATCAAAATCGTCATTATCATTGTTGTCATCATTACATTCATTGTCATTATCAAAATCATCATTATTATTGAAATCATCATTATCCTCATTATCATTATCAAAATTATCATAATCACTATCACCATCACCAAGATCATCACCAACCATCCATCATCCTTAAAAAAGAAAAAGGAAAAGAAAAAAAGAAAAAAGAAAACAAAAAGAAATGAAAAGAAGAAAAGAAGAAAAAAAGAAAAGAAAAAGAAAAAAGAAAAAAACAGAAAAAAGAAAAAAAAACAAAAAAGAAAAAAATAAATAAAACAAACAAAAAAAAAAGAAAAAAAAATCAGAAAAAAACTCTCAACGCCCACAGCTT
>NW_020868670.1:47500-57500 GCF_003789085.1 Penaeus vannamei
ATAAGGACATCTTGGATGATAAGGACATCTTGGATGATAAGGACATCTTGGATGATAAGGACATCGGGGATGTTAAGGACATCTTGGATGATAAGGACATCTGGATGTTAAGGACATCTTGGATGATAAGGACATCTTGGATGTTAAGGACATCTAAGGACATCTTGGATGTTAAGGACATCTTGGATGATAAGGACATCTTGGATGATAAGGACATCAATGGACATCTTGGATGAAGGACATCTTGATGATAAGGAGGAGGACATCTTGGATGTTAAGGACATCTTGGATGTTAAGGACATCTTGGATGATAAGGACATTTGGATGATAAGGACATTTGGATGATAAGGACATCTTGGATGTTAAGGACTCTTGGATAAGGACATCTTGGATTAAGGACATCTTGGATGATAAGGACATCTTGGACGTTAAGGACATCTTGGATGATAAGGACATCTTGGATGATAAGGACATCTTGGATGTTAAGGACATCTTGGATGATAAGGACAAACTGCGAAATAATAAGTTCAAGAAAGCTCTTATGTGGCAACAATGATCTTTAGAATCCTGGAGTGACAAATGAGAAAATATTTTGTAAGGAACAGAGATTACTTTTATCCTTGTTTTCGTTATTATCATTATAACTATTATTATTATTTTCACTATAATTATTATTACTATTATTATCATTATCATCATCATCATTGTCATAATAACTATCATCATTTTATCAATGTTATCGTTATCATTATTATTAACATTACCATTATTATTATTATTATTATTATTATCTATATATATTATATATATATATATATATATATATATATATATATATATAATGTATATATATATATACACATATGCATATATCTATATCTATATCTAATCTAATCTATCTATCTATCTATGCTGATTTTGCCTTCCGGTAGAGAGCCAACATTTAGTTCTACAGCATTTTACTAAGACAACACAAAACATTTAAAGTTTGGGGAAGACAAGGAAGCGTTCTGGAAGGAAATTAATCTTGGGAGAAGGTCTTTTTCACTTCACGGATCGAACTTTGTTAATCCTCCATCTAAAGTTTGGTTACGGAAGAAATGAAGCCAGGCAAGTCCCGGATCTTGACTGCCATTCAGGAGCCTCCACTGTACACGATTTTAACGGAAAGGATTGATCGATGGATAAATATTTATAGATCAAGATAAAGGAAGAAATATATTCACATATATACTTTTTCTGATAGTGTCTGGTCTAATATTTTATATATTTTGCGCAATTCAGAATTAATAGACGAATCTCGGAAACACGGAAACAAAATGATAAAAATACATAACATCGTTCATGGGACTGACAGTCTTTGACAGACCTCATTATATATTAAAAGTAATCATGAAACAAAACGTTGAACTAATTATCACTTGACAGAGCTAAAAAGTTATCGGACAGATATATGACGCAGTGACAACGAATAAAATTCGTTTTTTTTTTTCTTTTTTTTTTGGTAAATTATAACTGAAATTTAAAACTATTTATCAATAAATAAATAATTGTTGGAAATGGATTGTTTAGCTGACAATGTTGTATATAAAACCAAGTGAGGCAAATATAAAAATCATATTTCCATATTTGTAATAACATTCAAGTAGATATAGATCACATGACGTGATACGGTTCATATATTTGCAACGGGATGCGCTAAACTTTGAACCATGATAAAACGATGCAAGTGTATCTAAAAGATTATGTCATTCCTTTACAAAATAATGTCATACAATTAAGCCAAATTGACAGTCTATATTGAATTACCTTAGATATTTTATTTCAATAAATGTACCACTTTCATAAGAATCTAACCACAATACCACGCAATATTTCTTTTTAATTCCAGTGACATTTCAATGATTCAGAATGAGCCATTTTGCCGGATAAGAGTAAACTTCAGTATTTTTTCATATCAGAAATATTAATTATATATATACACATGATTATGTGATTATATACAGTATTAAAAAAAAAAGCCTTAACATGCAAGTAAAAGATTTATTTATACAAAAAATATAATAATCTATGATCTGAGCGCCTCTGGTGGTAAACTATTAAACTACAGGAGATAAACAATGAACCCAGCAAGAGATACGATTTTTATTTCATCCTCACATGTCCTGTCTGATTTACCCTTACCATGACATACAGGAACATCACAACATGCCATACCATAAAAGTTTATTTCCCTTGTTTCTGCGCATGCGAGGTGGTTTGGTTATTACTACGGTCCTCTACGTGGAATAGTAAGCCTACATTTATTTTTATTTTTCTATTTCATAGGAGTCTGCACTTTTAGATAAGACTATCTGTATATGTATTAGGTGGCATAAAATAGGAAATCTATTCTTTTACTATATTTCAATTTACAGCCTCTTTGTATACACGGAACTCCGTCGGTCACCCGTTTAATGATCTCGTCTGGTAGAAGCCATTACTTCATTTGTTAAAGCTGTTGGATTTGGCGTTATACTGATGAAACATGTTTCCATTTCTTTACAATTAACCTGAAATGAATTTTGACTCTTTCTGAATAAGATAAAACGACTACGGCTCTGTAAGATATGAATTACTACCAAGGGTCGTCGGCATGTTGCTTAGTGTCATAGTAGGCGGCGGGCTGTAATAATTATCAATCATTTCTGGAATAGAAATATGATTCCAGTATACAACGTTTTCTTATTAGGGAAAAGATGTTACTTTACGTGTTATTCTTAAACTGTTTATAGTGATCTGTCTTTTCCTCTGTTTTTCCTATTTCCTTTCTGTTTCTCTCCATCTCTCTCTTTCTTCTGTGTCTCTCTCTCTCTCTGTCTGCCTGCATCTCTCTCTCTCTCTCTATTTATCTATCTCTCTTAGTCACTCGCCCTCTTTCTCTCTCACACACATACACGAACAAACACACATACCTTCAGTTTTAATGTTTTGAGATGCAATAATAGCATCACAGTAACAGGTAGCCCATTTGTCTATTAGATCTCAAGCACCATTCTCATCAGGCATTTTTTTTTTTTTTCTTGCTGTTTACGACTCGTCCACTAATCATCGGTAAAAGATAATCATAACAAATAGAGCGCACTGTGGTCATGGTGATGAAGCTTTCTGATCTCTCTCTCTCTCTCTCTCTCCCTTTCTCCTCTGTTTCTCCCCATCCCCTCCCTCTCTCTCTTTCTCCTCTGTTTCTCCCCGTCCCTCCTCTCTCTCTCTCTCTCTCTCTCTCTTTCTCTCTCCCTCTCTCCTCCCACTCACTCTCTCTCTCTCTCTCTCTCTCTCTCTCTCACTCCTCCCTCTCACAAACACACTGCCTCTTACATTCACTCTCTCTCTCTCTCCCTCTCTCTCACTCACTCACTCTCTCTCTCTCTTTATTTGATGAAGATCCTCTCTCCGTCATCTTAGCCATAGTCCTGCAGTGTATGATAATTTTTTTTCTTTCCCTACTGGTAATATTCCTACCAACCCGCACTGGGCCAGCGTGGTAAGGTACGGGTCTTTTCTTCCCAAAGATGCAAACCATACCTTAACGAGGTGCTGTAGAATGGGGAAGGCCTATGTCCGGGTTCTTACAGGTTGGAAGGAAAGATATGTATGGTGATTTTTATTTTTTTTCGATTTTTGGGGGTATGTGAAATTCCTGCTTATGAGGTTTCGAATTCTAGATCTGATTGTTCGTAACGCAATGTAAAGCGGAACGGAAGTAATATTTCGGAGATGGTCTTTCTCTTTTACTGTCTCTCTCTCTCTTCTTTCCTTCTTTCTCCCATAGCCCGAGTTCTCTTTCGATCTCTATCTCTATCTTTATTTCTCCTTTTTACCATCTCTATCTTTTCATGCTTCCTTCATTTCATATTTCTGAAATCTCCTTTCTCTCTCACTACCTTTTCCTTCTCCTCTTTATCTTATCTTTATCGTTTTCCTCTCTCTCCTTTTTTCTATCGCCTTCGTCTTGCTCTCTTTATGTCCTGAACCTCGTCTCTCAGTGAAATATAACCATTTGCATCCGGTCTGCAGTGTTGCAAGACAAGCCCAAATATCATCCTTTAGTTTCCTTGAAATCTTTTTTCTATCAAAATTTTTGCATAGACGGCGAATGAAGCTGCAGATATACAGATATATACAGACCACCCCAAGAAGGCACACACGTGCCTGTATATTCTTTTATTGTTTTAATAAATCTGTATTTTTACAGAAGTAAGAGGTTGTTAACTTCTTTTAGTAAACCCCGCCACCCATCTAAGCACAGAGCACCAACTTTTAAGAAAACTAGCTATGAGCTTGAAAAATGATGAAAAACGTAATTATATCAAAGTTATGCCTGAAAGTTTTCTTTTAATTTCTTTGGATTTTTAAGAAGTTTCTTTCCCTTTTAAGGGTTTTATATTAAAGTAATACATGTTTAGAACGCGACCATAAAATCCTATCAAAATAATCAATTAAGAATCTTCAAATCGGTAAACAGTCGCACCTTGCAACCTGTGTTCCTTGGATGCAGGTGTATAATCTCACCTTTTCACGTCAGATGTTGCAGGCTTAGGCAGGGTGTACCATAGGCTCTCGGTCCTCCATTTTATTGTTTCTTTTTCGTGGATTTTCTTTTATCGATGAGATACTGCAGCACGTAAGGTAAAGTGGTCGTGAGGAATGTTTTATTAAGTGGCAAAGTATTCATCTAGAAAGCTCATACATTCGAGCTTAGAATCGAAGGCTGGTGCTCTCGTACTTTATAGTGACTTCCTTTTGAAGCGTCTTTTTTGTGCTTTTGTATTTTTTCAAGTTCTTTTTAGGGACTAGCATCCGTCCTTTTAATTTGTTTTATTTATTTATTATTATTATTTTTGGTAATTTCGTTTTATGGTGTTAAAATTTGATTTCCTTATTGGTTTATAATAAAATAATTTAGATCATCGACGATTTTCTTTTCAACTGTGGCAAATATATTTAAGTTAAGCAACTTGCTTGCTTGATTCACCTGAAAGAGAAAGGTTAACGTAAATTGTGCTTGTTGATTCACCTGGAGGAGAACATTACAGTAACTTGCTTGCTTGTTGATCACCTGGAAAGAGAGAATATTAAGTTACTTGCCTGCTTGTTGAGACTGAATAATGGCTATTTGCTTTTTTATAATATGAAAAACATGTATATAATTTTCCTTAACGAATGTGACCGAGGTATTAATCAACACACGATTTAATGACGGCAAAGGATTGAACAGAGTATCAACCACCTCTAAAATTATTCATTGATTAAAAGAAAGACAGACATTTGTATAAATTTCTTTAATCATATATCCATTGGTTTGAGGAAAATGAAAATAAAATCTATGTTTCTTTCTTCCCTTTTTTTCTCTCTTTTTTTTTTTGATTAGTAATTTATATTTATAAATCTTACTCATAATTACTTACTACACTAACTCCAATTCTCCAAAGTGACTGCAGCAAGAAACTTTCACAAATTTCATCCTCGAACTTCATGTAAATCCTGAGTACGAGTTAGATTGTACTAAGGTACCTCGTAATTAGATAAATGTACATTACAATGCTCCCTTTATTCAATTACATAACGCTGGAACAAACTCAGTGTACTCTCTCTGTTTAGACGTTTGTACAGTGTGAGACATACTAATGGTTGAGTAATTTCTGAAGCATTAACATATATTATCCTGTTGATATCTTGTACTTTAATGATATACTAGCGGAAACAGATATATCATTTTCTTAATGTCTCGAAATATATTGGCGAAAACAAATGTAATATTTTTTAATGTCTCGAAATACAGATACATATCCGGGAAGGAGAAAACCCATAATGCACAGAGGGAACAACATGTAAAGTTTAATAATAATGATAAAAAAGCAACCGGCAAACTCGCGAAAGGGCGAGGTCACTGGTACATCGAGGAAAAACTTTCTTGGAATAAGAAAACATCCAAGAATCTCAGGAGGGAAAAAGTCCACGGGGGAATGGGAGGGCGAACGGAGGGAACAGGAAGAAGTGAAAAGAACAGCGATGGTTTTAGGCAGATGCACACGCACACACACGCACAAACACACACATACACGCACGCACACACACACACACACACACACCACACACACACACACACACACACACACACACACACACTTTCTCTCTCTCTCTCTTTCCCTTTCTCCCTCTCTTTCCCTCTCCCTCTCTCTCTCTCTCCCCCCCCCCTCTCTCTCTCTTTCCCTCTCCCTCTCCCTCTCCCTCTCTGCCAGGGGGAAAATGACGTGGGCAACATGCCAGCTAGATTCCTCGAGCTCCCGAAGCAAGAAGCGAAGCTGGATTCGAAGCACCGAGGAGAGAGAATAAAAAAGAGACGAGAAAAAATCTTTCCAGAAATGAGCTGGTAAGAAATAAAGATTCTTTTGTTGCGTCCTGAGATTCGGAAGTCTGGAGAAACACTGCAAAACTGTGATTGCTGCAATTTTGTTTAACACCGTGTAAGAATGAGGCGATGGGAAAATATATAAAAGTTTGTTCGAAGACAATTACAGTCCGTAATATGGTACTTTTACGGATAACTCAAATAAGATATTTTTCTCTTAAGGTACACACTACGAAAAATTATTTTTTTCTATTGATGCGCTCTACGATGTACCACCCATCACCGTTAACAATATTTTCATTATAATATAACGCCATCAGAACTATCAAAAGCACATGAATCATCGCTACTAACTTTTGCAGGATTTGTTACGGTAAAATGCCCTTCAATACACATGTGGAAGCATTACTACCAACTTTTACAGGTTTTGTTACATAAAATGTACTTCAATCCAGCAGAGAAAGTATAAATCGGTCGCCTCCGCAGCCACCAAGTGTCCAACGAGGGCAACAGGCGCTAACCGGTCCTTCCCCGCAGCGCAGTCGTCCGCCTCCAACACAAACAGGCCGACATGCAGCTGCTCGTGCGGTCGGCGTCCTCCCTTGGCCTTGTCCCGTCTGGCGGAAAACTGTTAATTGGAATTCTCTGTGTGTGTAAAGGGTTAATACTGTGATAAATGAACTGGTCTCTGTTGACTGTCCCGCCTGGCCGACGGTCTTCACGGACGGAGAAGCCACAATAGCGCTCACTGAGGCGATCCGCGGGTTATTATTATCAAAGCATGTGGCATATTGGCCTCTGTGTGTGTGTGTGTGTGTGTGTGTGTGTGTGTGTGTGTGTGTGTGTGTGTGTGTGTGTGTGTGTGTGTGTGTGTGTGTGTGCGCTCGCGCGCGTGCATAAAATGCAAACATATTCATGCACGCACGCACACATATATACATACATACGTACATATATACATTTAAACATACATATATTCATACATGCATACATATATGCATACTGACATTCATACCTATATTCATACATACATACTTACATAGTTCAATTGTAGCAAATGATACATATCGCCAAGTTACATCCAAAGTTAAATACACTATCTTGTGGTTATATGTACCCCACTTTCACTTATAAAGAATTTATAAAATTAAATTACAGATTCATATTCTTACTTTACTGAAGAAGTAAAGGGAAATATATAAAGAACACGAAACAAGATACTATAAAAGGTGGAAGAAAGTGAAATGTTCGGCCTGAGGACTTTTGTCTCTTTGCCCTGCACAGTTATTCGTACACTGGGTAGGACCACGCCAGACCGACACTAGCTCTAGGCCTATCGAATGCATCTATTCCGAAATATGGCGTAATGTGTGTGTGTTTTATAGAACTCGTGTTGATTCGGCGACGTCTTGATGCATTCTAAAAGCCTTGTTTACAAAAGGAATGAGATGGTGCCATATCTATTATAGGGGTGTTGTGAATTATTATTATCAATATTTTTATATTTATTTGTTGTTTTTAGGAACTTGGCGATTTGGATGTGATGAGTATTTTTTTTTCGTAAGTATTGTCACTCACGCTATTTGGTTATTGATATTTAATCTTCTGTAATCCGCCCCATTCCTGAGAATCTACACCAGTTTACAGTGTGCTCGTCATTTCAAACTTATGTTTGTACAAACACTGGTAATGGGCCATGAGGGTTCGGTAAGCCACCAACACACGACCATGCCTTTATATATCGTTATTTATGAACGATTGTGTATACTCAAGGGATACTGCAGCACACTTCGAGTCACAAAGTCAGGCATTTCGTCGCGAGCATTGCTCATTAGTGGCTAAAGACTACGTATAGAACCTATGACTGTACCATGAAACCAGCCTATTACCTGTTACTTGTCCCATCTGGGAACACCAACCAAAGTAGTAAAGCTTTAGATGAGGATGAGCCGCCCATCAGATCGTCACTTTTGGAGACAACTTTGGGAAGAGGAGCCCATTGGATTGACAAGGGAAGTTGTGTCTCTTTCATGAGGTAGAGACAACTTCCTCAAAACTAGAAACGAGAGGGGGCGTAGCAGTCTGCCCTGCGTGGCGTTAACCCCAACTGATTGTTCTGAACGTGAAAATTGAATTCAAATTGAATGCCATTCTCTTCCTGCTATCCTCTCAACTACCTGAGATACAATGGAAGTAGGATACAAGGCATATAATTAGTAATAACTGGAGGAAGTGTGAAGAAGTAAAATAACCACTAAATTATAATACCTAGATAAGAAAGACCTCAAAGGTCTCGATACGTCATTTCATTCCGTTATTCTCAATACAAAGTTTATGTATTTTATGAATGATAGTGGAATTATATATGTACAGTATGATACACAGAACGTATGTCATAGTGAAATTATGTATGTACAGTAAAACACACACAGAACTGTCTTATTACATATAATTTAGGAATTCGTAATATCCACAGGTAAAATGTATTATTTCTATATTAGCTTTATTCTATTTTCTATAAAAAGTTTAATATTTGCTGAAAGGCATATCCGATAAAGAAAGAAACGTGGGAAAAAGATAATGTCCGAGGGGGAACAGAGAACCTACAAAAGACGCGAAACATTATAAAAAAAAAGTAATTGCAGTGCCGGCATTAAGTATTATCCAGTGCAGCATATGGACAATCATATTACCTAATATCACTTCTGTCTATTATCATCAGTAACCAAATGTTACCAGTGCCTATACAACCAATGAGATTGTGATGTAATTGACACAGTTCGAATATTTAATATCATTTTTACAGTTTACGTATAGACACTACGATACCGCTTATGCTGCAGATGCCTTGTGTACATTCCTGTGCAACACGAACTTCATGTGTTATTCCCTTAATAAGAATCTACGGTTAAACAAGAGTTTCCATCGACCTTATACGAATACTGAAGTGAAGGATGGAACACAATCGAAAACCTAACATTACCACTATGGCGATATAAAAGATAACCCAATATTACCTCCAGACCTATATTACCAATATCAAAATGTTAACTACTGGCCTGTATAACTGACACCAAAATATTAAGCTCCTAACCAATGCCCAGTATCACCTCTGCTTATACAACCAATACTCATTATTTACTTAATTACATAGTACCATAGTTTTTTTTTTTTTTTTTTTTTTTTTTTTTTTTTTTTTTTTGCCACATGGAGATAATAACAAATATTTTGCTAGACTTCTTGCATGCAGATGAAACATGCACGGTGACTGAATCACTTTCATGTGCAACGCAGATTGCGCTTGGGATTTCTGGTTGATTGCATGATTGTATTGATGCTGAAAGTCTTTGCTGAAGGCGATATAAAACAAAATAAAAAAACCTAAAAGTTGTATATGCATTTGCTCTTATCATTATCTTTATCTTTATATTCGCCTTACGTATAGTCATATTCAGTTTCACGTCATCACAAATATTTTTTTTATACATGTATTTGTTTATGTATATGTACAATCACACACACACACACAGACACACACACACACACACACACACACACACACACACACACACACACACACACACACACACACACACACACACACACACA
>NW_020868670.1:70000-95000 GCF_003789085.1 Penaeus vannamei
AAGGACATCTTGGATGATAAGGACATCTGGATGGACATCTTGGATGTTAAGGACATCTTGGATGTAAGGACATCTTGGATGAAGGACATCTTTGATGTTAAGGACATCTTGGGTGTTAAGGAATCTTGGATGTTAAGGACATCTTGGATTATCTTGGATGTAAGGACATCTTGGATGTTAAGGACATCCATCTTGGATTAAGGACATCTTGATGTAAGGACATCTTGGATGTTAAGGACATCTTGGATGTTAAGGACATCTTGATGTTAGGACATCTTGATGTTAAGGACATCTTGGAATCTTGGATGTTAAGGACATCTTGAGGACATCTTGGATGTTAAGGACATCTTGGATGTTAAGGACATCTTGGATGTTGGAATCTTAAGGACATCTGGATGTTAAGGACATCTCGGATGTAAGGACATCTTGGATGTTAAGACATCTGGATGTTAAGGACATCTTGGATGTTAAGGACATCTTGATGGACATCTCGGATGTAAGGACATCTCGGATGTTAAGGACAGATTTAAGACATCTTGGATGTTAAGGACATCTTGGATAAGGACATCATGACATCTTGGATGATAAGGACATCTTGGATGTTAAGGACATCTGGATGTTAAGGACATCTTGGATGTTAAGGACATCTTGGATGTTAAGGACATCTTGGATGTTAAGGACATCGGGATGTTAAGGACATCTTGGATGTTAAGGACATCTTGGATGGACATCTGTTAAGGACATCTTGGATGATAAGGACAATGTTAGGACATGGACATCATCTTGGATGATAAGGACATCTGGATGTTAAGGACATCTGGATGTTAAGGACATCTTGGATGTTAGGACATAAGGACATCTGGATGTTAAGACATCTGGATGGACTCTGGATTAAGGACATCTTGGATGTTAAGGACATCTTGATGGGGATGATAAGGACATCTTGGATGTTAAGGACATCTTGATGATAAGGACATCTCGGATGTTAAGGACATCTTGGATGTTAAGGACATCTTGGATTAAGGACATCTTAAGGACATCTTGGATGTTAAGGACATCTGATAAGGACATCTGGATGTTAAGGACATCATGTTGACATCTGGATGTTAAGGACATCTCTTCGGATGTTAAGACATCTTAAGGAATCATCTGGATGTTAAGGACATCTCGGATGTTAAGGACATCGGGGATGGGGACTTGATGGGATGAATCGGATGGATAAGGACAAAGGGATGAGGATCTTTGATGTTAAGGACATCTTGGATGTTAAGGACATCTTGGATGTTAAGGACATCTTTGATGTTAAGGACATCCATGTTCTTGGATGTTAAGGACATCATCTTGGATGTTAAGGACATCTTGGATGTTAAGGACATCATCTTGGATGATAAGGACATCTGGATGTTGGTTAAGGACATCTTGATGTTAAGGACATCTGTTAAGGACATCTTGGATGTTAAGGACATCTTGGATGTTAAGGACATCATGGATGATAAGGACATCTTGGATGTTGGACATCTTAAGGACATCTGGATGTTAAGGACATCTTGATGTTAAGGACATCTTGGATGTTAAGGACATCTTGGATGTTAAGGACATCTTGATTAAGGACATCTTGGATGTTAAGGACATCTTGGATGTTAAGGACATCTTGGATGTTAAGGACATCTTGGATTAAGGACATCTTTGATGTAAGGACATCTTGATGTTAAGGACATCAGGATTAAGGACATCTTGGATGATAAGGACATCTTTGATGTTAAGGACATCTTGGATGTTAAGGACATCTTGGATTCTTAAGGACATCATGTTAAGACATCTTGGATGTTAAGGATCTAAGGACATCTTGGATGTTAAGGACATCGGATGTTAAGGACATCTTGGATGATAAGGACATCTTTGATGTTAAGGACATCTGTTAAGGACATCTGGATGTTAAGGACATCTTGGGTGTTAAGGACATCTTGGATGTTAAGGACATCTTGGATGTTAAGGACATCTGGATGTTAGGACATCTTAAGACAGATGTTAAGGACATCTTGGATGTTAAGGACATCGGACATCTTAAGGACATGTTAAGACATCTTGGATGTTAAGGATCATCTTGGATGTTAAGGACATCTTGGATGATAAGGACATCTAGGACATCTTGGATGTTAAGGACATCTTGGATGTTAAGGACATCTTGGATGTTAAGGACATCTTGGATGTTAAGGACATCTTGGATGTTAAGGACATCTTGGAAGGACATCTTGGATGTTAAGGACATCTTGGATGATAAGGACATCTTGGATGATAAGGACATCTTGGATGTTAAGGACATCTGGATTAAGGACATCTTGGATGTTAAGGACATCTTAAGGACATCTTGGATGATAAGGACATCTTGGATGTTAAGGACATCATAAGGACATCTTTGATGTTAAGGACATCTTTGATGATAAGGACATCTTGGATGTTTAGGACATCTTGGATGATAAGGACATCTTGGATGTTAAGGACATCACATCTTGGATGTTAAGGACATCTTGGATGTTAAGGACATCTTTGATGTTAAGGACATCTTGGATGATAAGGACATCTTGGATGTTAAGGACATCTTGGATGTTAAGGACATCACATCACATTGGATGTTAAGGACATCTTGGATGGACATCATGATGTTAAGGACATCTTGGATGTTAAGGACATCTTTTAAGGACATCTCGGATGTTAAGGACATCTTAAGGACATCTTGGATGTTAAGGACATCTTGGATGTTAAGGACATCTTGGATGATAAGGACATCTTGATGTTAAGGACATCTTGGATGATAAGGACATCTTGGATGTTAAGGACATCTTGGATGATAAGGACATCTTGGATGTTAAGGACATCTTGGATGATAAGGACATCTTGGATGTTAAGGACATCTTGGATGATGATGTTAAGGACATCTGGATGTTAAGGACATCTTGGATGTTAAGGACATCTTGATGATAAGGAATAAGGACATCTTGGATGTTAAGGACATCTTATGGACATCTTGGATGATAAGGACATCTTAAGGACATCTTGGATGATAAGGACATCTTGGATGATAAGGACATCTTGATGTTAAGGACATCTTAAGGACATGTTAAGGACATCTAAGGACATTTGGATGTTTGGATGTTAAGGACATCTTGGATGTTAAGGACATCTTGTTAAGGACATCTTGGATGATAAGGACATCTTGGATGTTAAGGACATCTGGATGAGGATCTTGGATGTTAAGGACATCTTGGATTAAGGACATCTGGATGTTAAGGACATCTTTGATAAGTTGGATGTTAAGGACATCTTGGATGATAAGGACATCTTGGATGTTAAGGACATCTTGGATGTTAAGGACATCTTGGATGATAAGGACATCTTGGATGATAAGGACATCTTGGATGTTAAGGACATCTTGGATTAAGGACATCTTGGATGTTAAGGACATCTTGGATGATAAGGACATCTTGGATGTTAAGGACATCTAAGGACATCTAAGGACATCTTGGATGTTAAGGACATCTTGGATGTTAAGGACATCTTGGATGTTCTTGGATGTTAAGGACATCTTTGGATGTTAAGGACATCTTGGATGTTAAGGACATCTTTGATGTTAAGGACATCTTGGATGGACATCTTGGATGTTAAGGACATCTTGGATGTTAAGGACATCTTGGATGATAAGGACATCTTGGATGTTAAGGACATCTTGGATGTTAAGGACATCTTGGATGTTAAGGACATCTTGGATGTTAAGGACATCATAAGGACTCTGGATGTTAAGGACATCTTGGATGTTAAGACATCTTGATGATAAGGACATCTTGGATGATAAGGACATCAATGTTAAGGACATCTTGGATGTTAAGGACATCTTGGATGTTAAGACATCTTGGATGTTAAGGACACAAGGGGATGTTAAGGACATCTTGGATGTTAAGGACATCTTAAGGACATCTTTGGATGATAAGGACATCTTTGATGTTAAGGATGGATGTTAAGGACATCTCTAAGGACATCTTTGATGTTAAGGACATCTTGGATGTTAAGGACATCTGGATGTTAAGGACATCTTGGGTGTTAAGGACATCAGGACATCTTGGATTTAAGGACATCTTGGATGTTAAGGACATCCATGTTAAGGACATCTTGGATGTTAAGGACATCTTGGATGTTAAGGACATCTTGGATGTTAAGGACATCTTGGATGATAAGGACATCTTGGGTGTTAAGGACATCTTGGATGTTAAGGACATCTTGGATGTTTGGATGTTAAGGACATCTTTGGATGTTAAGGACATCTTGGATGATAAGGAATCAATCAAGACATCTTGGATGTTAAGGACATCTTGGATGATAAGGACATCTTGGATGATAAGGACATTTGATGTTAAGGACATCTTGGATGTTAAGACATCTTGGATGGACTTGATGTTAAGGACATCTTGGATGTTAAGACATCTTGGATGTTAAGACATCTTGGATGTTAAGGACATCGTTAAGGACATCTTGGATGATAAGGACATCTTGATGTTAAGACATCTTTCTAAGACATCTTGGATGTTAAGGACATCTTGGATGTTAAGGACATCTTGGATGATAAGGACATCTTGGATGATAAGGACATCCTGGATGTTAAGGACATCTTGGATGTTAAGGACATCTTGGATGTTAAGGACATCTTTGATGTTAAGGACATCTTGGATGTTAAGGACATCTTAAGGAATCTTGGATGTTAAGGACATCTTGGATGTTAAGGACATCTTTGATGTTAAGGACATCTTGGATGTTAAGGACATCTTGGATGTTAAGGACATCTTTGATGTTAAGGACATCTTGGATGTTAAGGACATCTGGATGTTAAGGACATTTGATGTTAAGGACATCTTGGATGTTAAGGACATCTTGGATGTTAAGGACATCTTGATGTTAAGGACATCTTGGATGATAAGGACATCTTTGATGTTAAGGAATCTTGATGTTAAGGACATCTTGGATGTTAAGGACATCTTTGATGTTAAGGACATCTTTGATGTTAAGGACATCTTGGATGTTAAGGGGATGTTAAGGACTTGATGTTAAGGACATCTTGGATTTAAGGACATCTTTGATGTTAAGGACATCTTGATGTTAAGACATCTGTAAGGACATCTTGGATGTTAAGGACATCTTGGATGTTAAGGACATCTTGGATGTTAAGGACATCTTTGGATGTTAAGGACATCTTGGATGTTAAGGACATCTTGGATGTTAAGGACATCATTGGATGTTAAGGACATCTTGGATGTAAGGACATCTTTGATGTTGACATCTTAAGGACATCTTGGGTGGACATCTTGGATGTTAAGGACATCTTGATGATCTAAGGATGGATGTTAAGGGACACATGTTAAGGACATCTGTTAAGGACATCTTGATGTTAAGACATCTTTGGATGGTAAGGACATCTTGGATGTTAAGGACATCTTTGATGTTAAGGACATCGTTGTTAAGGACATCTTGGATGTTAAGGACATCTTGGATGTTTAAGACATCTTTGATTTAAGGACATCTTTGATGTTAAGGACATCTTGGGATGTTGGACATCTCGGATGTTAAGGACATCTTTGGATGTTGGATATATCTTGGATGTTAAGGACATGTTTCTTCGGATGTTAAGGACATCTTGGATCTTATGTTAAGGATATCTTGATGTTAAGGACATCTTGATGTTAAGGACATCTTGGATTTAAGGACATCTTGGGATGATAAGGACATCTTTGATGTAAGGGACACCCCCCTTCTTGTGTTAAGNACATCTTGGATGTTAAGGACATCTTGTTAAGGACATCTTTAAGGACATCTTGGATGTTAAGGCATCTTGGATGTTAAGACATCTTGGATGTTAAGGACATCTTGGATGTTAAGGACATCTTGGATGTTAAGGACATCTTGGATGTTAAGGACATCTTGGATGTTAAGGACATCTTGGATGTTAAGGACATCTTGGAGGACATCTTGGATGTTAAGGACATCTCGATGTTAAGGACATCTCGGATGTTAAGGACATCTTGGATGTTAAGGACATCTTGGATGTTAAGGACATCTTGGATGTTAAGGACATCTTGGATGTTAAGGACATCTTGGATGTTAAGGACATCTTGGATGTTAAGGACATCTTGGATGTTAAGGACATCTTGGATGTTAAGGACATCTTGGATGTTTAAGGACATCTTGGATGTTAAGGACATCTCGGATGGGGATGGACATCTGGATGTTAAGGACATCTCATCTTGATGTTAAGGACATCTTGGATGTTAAGGACATCTCGGATGTTAAGGACATCTTGGATGTTAAGGACATCATCTTGGATGTTAAGGACATCTTGGATGTTAAGGACATCTTGGATGTTAAAGGACATCTTGGATGTTAAGGACATCTCGGATGTTAAGGACATCTTGGATGTTAAGGACATCTTGGATGTTAAGGACATGGATGTTAAGGACATCTCGGATGTTAAGGACATCTTGGATGTTAAGGACATCTTGGATGTTAAGGACATCTCGGATGTTAAGGACATCTTGGATGTTAAGGACATCTTGGACATCTTGGAGATAAGGACATCTTGGATGGGACATCTATGGACATCTTGGATGTTCTTGGATGTTAAGACATCTTGGATGTTAAGGACATCTCAGGACATCTGGATGTTAAGGACATCTTGGATCATCTTGGATGATAAGGACATCTATGTTAGGACATCTTGGATGTTAAGGACATCTTGGATGTTAAGGACATCTTGGATAAGACATCTTGGATGTTAAGGACATCTTGGATGTTAAGGACATCTTGGATGATAAGGACATCTCGGATGTTAAGGACATCTTGGATGTTAAGGACATCTCGGATGTTAAGGACATCTCGGATGTTAAGGACATCTCGGATGTTAGGACATCTTGGATGTTAAGGACATCTTGGACATCATGGATGTTAAGGACATCTCGGACATCTTGGATGTGGACATCTCGGATGTTAAGGACATCTTGGATGTTCATGGATAAGGACATCTTGGATGTTAAGGACATCTTGGATGTTAAGGACATCTTGGATGTTAAGGACATCTTGGATGATAAGGACATCTCGGATGTTAAGGACATCTTGGATGTTAAGGACATCTTGGATGTTAAGGACATCTGGATGTTAAGGACATCAAGGACATCTGGATGTTAAGGACATCTTGGATGATAAGGACATCTTGGATCATGGATGTTAAGGACATCTTGGATGTTAAGGACATCTCGGATGTTAAGGACATCTTGGATGTTAAGGACATCTTGGACATAAGGACGGATGTTAAGGACATCTCGGATGTAAGGACATCTTGGATGTTAAGGACATCTGGATGTTAAGGACATCTTGGATGTTAAGGACATCTGTTAAGGACATCTTGTTAAGGACATCTTGGATGTTAAGGACATCTTGGATGTTAAGGACATCTTGGATGTAAGGACATCTTGGATGTTTGGATGTTAAGGACATCTTTGGACATCATCTTGGATGTTAAGGACATCTTGGATGATAAGGACATCTGGGATGATAAGGACATCTTGGATGTTAAGGACATCTTGGATGTTAAAGGACATCTCGGATGTTAAGGACATCTTGGATGTTAAGGACATCTTGGATGTTTAAGGACATCTTCATCTTGGATGTTAAGGACATCTTTGATGTAAGGACATCTGGATTAAGGACATCTTGGATTTAAGGACATCTTGATGTTAAGGACATCTTGATGTTAAGGACATGGATGTTAAGGACATCTTGGATCATCTGGATGAAGGACATCTTGGATGTTAAGGACATCTTGGATGTTTAAGGACATGGATGTTAAGGACATCTTGGATGATAAGGACATCTTGGATGATAAGGACATCTTGGATGAGGACATCTTGGATGTTAAGGACATCTTGGATGTAAGGACATCTTGGAGGACATCTTGGATGTTAAGGACATCTTGGACATAAGGACATCTTGGATGTTAAGGACATCTTGGATGTTAAGGACATCTTGGATGTAAGGATCTTGGACATTAAGGACATCTTGGATGTTAAGGACATCTTGGATGTTAAGGACATCTTGGATGTTAAGGACATCTTGGATGATAAGGACATCTTGGATGTAAGGACATCTTGGATGTTAAGGACATCTTGGGGACATCTTGGACATAAAGACATCTTGATTAAGGACATCTTTGGATGTTAAGGACATCTTGGATGTTAAGGACATGTTAAGGACATCTGGATGATAAGGACATCTTGGATGTTAAGGACATCTTGGATGTTAAGGACATCTTGGATGTTAAGGACATCTTGGATGTTAAGGACATCTTGGATGATAAGGACATCTTGATGATCTTGGACATGTGTTAAGGACATCTTGGATGATAAGGACATCTTGGATGTTAAGGACATCTTGATGTTAAGAGGATTAAGGACATGTTAAGGACATCTTGGATGTAAGGACATCTTGGATGTAAGGACATCTTGGATTAAGGCATCTTGGAATGTTAAAAGGACATCTTGGATGTTAAGGACGAAGGACATCTATGTTAGGACATCTTTGGATGATAAGGACATCTTGGATGATAAGGACATCTTGGATGATAAGGACATCTTGGACATCTGGACATCTGGATAAAAGGACATCTTGGATGTTAAGGACATCTTGGATGTTAAGGATGTTAAGGACATCTTGGATGTTAAGGACATCTTGTGTGCATCTTTGGATGTAAGGACATCTTGGATGTTAAGGACATCTTGGATGTTTAGGACATCTTGGATGTTAAGGACATCTCGGATGATAGGACATCTTGGATGTTAAGGACATCTTGGATGTTAAGGACATCTTGGGATTGTTAAGGACATCTCCGGATGTTAAGGGACCATTTGTGGGATGAAGGACATATGTTAGGACATCTCGGATGTTAAGGACATCTTTGGATGATTCCTTGGATGTTAAGGACATCTTGTGTATGTTAAAGGACATCTTGGGATGATAAAGGACATCTTTGGATAAGGACATAGTTAAGGACATCTCGGATATTAAGGACATCTTGGAGTTAAGGACATCTTGGATGTTAAGGACATCTTGGATGTTAAGGACATCTTTGGATGTTAAGGACATCTCGGATGTTAAGGACATCTTCATAAGACATCTTGATGAAGGACATCTTGGATGATAAGAACAGTTCTCGGATGATAAGGACATCTTGGATGTTTAAGGACATCTTGGATGATAAGGACATCTTGGACTGTTAAGGACATCTTGGAAGTGACATCTTGGGATGGATGTTAAGGGACATCTCGGATGTTAAGGACATCTTGGATGTTAATGGATAATGAACATCTTGGAGATTATTAAGGACATCTTGATGATAAGGACTCTTTGGATGTTAAGGACATCTGATGTTAAGGACATCTTGGTGTTAAGGACATCTTGGATGATAAGATCTACTGTTGGATGCTCTTGGATGTTAAGCGACATCTTGGATGAAAGGACATCTTGGATGTTAAGAAGAAATCATCTTGGATGTTAAACTCGACATCTTGCACTTGTAAGGACATCTTGGATTAAGGACATCTTGGAATGTTAAGGACATCTTGGGATGGAATAAGGGACATCTTTGTGGACATGGATGAAGGGGACAAATCTTGGATGTTAAGGACAATCTTGGATGTTAAGCGACATCTTGGATGTTAAGGACATCTTGTGATGTTAAGGACATCTTGGATGATAAGGACATCTTGGATGATAAGAACATCTTTGGGATGTTAAGGACATGGATGTTAAGGACTTGGATGTTTAAGGACATTCTCGGATTGTTAAGGACATCTTGATGTTAAGGACATCTTGGATGTTAAGGACATCTTTGGATGTTAAGGACATCTTGGAGTGACTTAAGGACATCTTGGATCTTAAGACATCTTGGATGTTAGGACATCTCGGATGTTAAGGACATCTTGGATTTGTTAAGGACATCTCTTAAGGACATCTTGGATGTTAATTTGGACATCTTGGATTTAAGGACATCTTGGGATGTTAAGGACATCTTGTTAAGACATCTTGATGATAGGACATCTTGGACATGATAAGGAACATCTTGGGATGATGGACATCTTGGACATCTTCACGGATGTTTAAGGACATCTTGGATGAGTCAAGGACATCTTGGATGATAAGGACATCTTGTATGTTAAGGACATCTTTTGGATGTTAAGGACATCTTGGATGATTTTATAGGATATCTCTGGATGATAAGGAAATCTTGGATGTAAAGGACATCTTGATGATAAGGACATCTTGGATGTTGATGTAAGGGACATCTTGGATGATAAGGACATCTCGGATGTTAAGGACATCTTGGATGTTAAGGACCATCTTGGATGTAAAAGGAAATCTTGGATGATAAGGACATCTTGGATGTTTAAGGACATCTTTGGATGATAAGGAAGGAGGGACATCTTGGGACATCTCGGATGTTAAGATCTTGGATGTAAGGACATCTTGGATGATAGAGGACATCTTGGATGTTAAGTGACATCTTTGATGTTAAGGACATCTTGATGATAAGGAAATCTTGGATGTTAAGGCCCTTGATGTTACAGGAAATTTGGATGTTAAGGACATCTTGGATTTAAGGACATCTTGGATTGAATAAGGACATCTTGGACATTTGGAACACTTGAGATAGATGGATAAGGACATCTTGGATGATAAGACATTTGGATGTTTACATCCTTGGATGTTAAGGACATCTTGGATGTTAAGGTGAATCCTTGGATGTTAAGGACATCTCGGATGTTAAGGACATCTCGGATAGTTTCTCGGATGTTAAGGACAATCTGCGGATGTTAAGGACATTTGGATGTTAAGGACATCTGGATGTTAAGGACATCTTGGATGTTAATGACATCTTGGATTTGTTAGGACATTCGGATGTTAAGGCATTTGGATCTTGGATGTTAAGGACATCTTGAATGAAGACATCTTGGATTAAGGACATCTTGGATGTTAAAGGACATCTTTGGATCTTGATGTTAAGGACATCTTGGGATAACATCTTGGATGGACATGATAGATATCTTGGATCTTTGGATTTATAAAGGACATCTTGGATATTAAGGATATCTCGGATGAGGAACAATCTTGTGGAATTCTTGATTTAAGGACATGCTTGGATAATAAGGACATCTCGGATGATAAGACATCTTGGATGATATGGACATCTTGGATCTTGATGTTAAGGACATCTTGGATATAAGGACATCTCGGATGATAAGGGACATCTGGATGCATATGGACATCTTGGATGATAAGAAATCTTGGATGTTAAGGACATCTTTGGATGATAAGGACATTTCTGGGATGTTAAGGACATCTTGGATGATAAGGACATCTTAGATGTTAAGGACATCTTGGATGTTAAGGACATCTTGGATGATAAGAACATCTTGGATGTTAAGAACATCTTGGATGACATAAGGACATCTTGGATTATGGATTTAAGGACATCTTGGATGATAAGGACATCTTGATGTTAAGGACATCTTGGATGTAAGGATCTTGGATGTTAGGGGACATTTGGATAAGGACATCTTGGATGTAAGGACATCTTGGATGTTAAGGACATCTTGGATGTTAAGGACATTTTGGATGATAAGGACATCTTGGATGATAAGGACATCTTTGAAAGACATCTTGGATGTTAAGGACATCTTGGATGATAAAGTGACATCTTGGATGATGGATGATAAGAACATCTTGGATGTTAAGGGACATCTTGGATGATAAGGACATCTTGGATGAAAGGACATCTTGGATGATAAGGACATCTTGGATGATAAGGACATCTTGATGGGGACATCTTGGATGATAGGACATCTTGGACAACATCTTGGATGAGGACATCTTGGATGTAAGGACATCTTGGATGATAAGGACATCTTGATGCAACATCTTGGATGTTAAGACATATAAGGACATCTTGGATGTTAAGGACATCTTGGATGAAGGACATCTTGGATGATAAGAACATCTTGGATGATAAGAACATCTTGGATGATAAGAACATCTTGGATGTTAAGGACATCTTGGATGTTAAGGACATCTTGGATGTAAGGACATCTTGGATGTTAAGCATCTTGGATGATAAGGACATCTTGGATCTTGGATGTTAAAGACATCGAATAAGGACATCTTGGATGTTAAAGGACATCTTGGATGTAAGGACATCTTGGATGTTAAGGACATGGATGGACATTTTGGATGATAGGACATCTTGGATGATAAGGACATCTTGATGTTAAGGACATCTTGGATGTTAAGGACATCTTGGATGATGAACATCATCATTTGGATGAACATCTTGGATGATAAGGACATCTTGGATGATAAGGACATCTTGGATGTTAAGGACATCTTGGATGATAAGGACATCTTGGATGATAAGGACATCTTCATCTTGGATGATAAGGACATCTTGGATGGGACATCTTGGATGATAAGGACATTGGACTGATGATGGATGTAAGGATGTTAAGGACATCTTGTTAAGGGGATAAGGACATCTGGATGGGACATCTTGGATCATGGGACATCTTAGATAAGGACATCTTGATGATAAGGACATCATGATAAGGACATCCATCTTGATGTTAAGGAGATCATGATAGGACATCTTGATGATAAGGATGTTAAGGACATCTTGGATGATAAGGACATCTTGGCATCTTGGATGGACATCTTGGATCAATCCGGATGATAAGACAAACTGCGAAATAATAAGTTCAAGAAAGCTCTTATGTGGCAACAATGATCTTTAGAATCCTGGAGTGACAAATGATGAGAAAATATTTTGTAAGGAACAGAGATTTCTTTTATCCTTGTTTTCGTTATTATCATTATAACTATTATTATTATTTTCACTATAATTATTATTATTACTATTATTATTATTATCATTATCATCATCATCATTGTCATAATAACTATCATCATTTTATCAATGTTATCGTTATCATTATTATTAACATTACATTATTATTATTATTATTATTATTATCTCTCTCTCTCTCTCTCTCTCTCTCTCTCTCTATATATATATATATATATATATATATATATATATATATATATATATATATATATATATATATATACACATATGAATATATATATATCTATATCTAATCTAATCTATCTATCTATCTATCTATGCTGATTTTGCCTTCCGGTAGAGAGCCAACATTTAGTTCTACAGCAGCATTTTACTAAGACAACACAAAACATTTAAAGTTTGGGGAAGACAAGGAAGCGTTCTGGAAGGAAATTAATCTTGGGAGAAGGTCTTTTTCACTTCACGGATCGAACTTTGTTAATCCCCCATCTAAAGTTTGGTTACGGAAGAAATGAAGCCAGGCAAGTCCCGGATCTTGACTGCCATTCAGGAGCCTCGCCACTGTACACGATTTTAACTAGGAAAGGATAGATCGATGGATAGATATTTATAGATTAAGGTAAAGGAAGAAATATATTCACATATATACTTTTTCTGATAGTGTCTGGTCTAATATTTTATATATTTTGCGCAATTCAGAATTAATAGACGAATCTCGGAAACACGGAAACAAAATGATAAAAATACATAACATCGTTCATGGGACTGACAGTCTTTGACAGACCTCATTATATATTAAAAGTAATCATGAAACAAAACGTTGAACTAATTATCACTTGACAGAGCTAAAAAGTTATCGGACAGATATATGACGAAGTGACAACGAATAAAATTCGTTTTTTTTTTTTTTTTTTTTTTTTTTGGTCTTTTGTTGGGTAAATTATAACCGAAATTTAAAACTATTTATCAATAAATAAATTATTGTTGGAAATTGATTATTTAGCTGACAATGTTGTATATAAAACCAAGTAAGGAAAATATAGAAATCATATTTCCATAATTGTAATAACATTCAAGTATATATAGATCACATGACGTGATACGGTTCATATATTTGCAACGGGATGCGCTAAACTTTGAACCATGATAAAACGATGCAAGTGTATCTAAAAGATTATGTCATTCCTGTACAAAATAATGTCATACAATTAAGCCAAATTGACAGTCTATATTGAATTACCTTAGATATTTTATTTCAATAAATGTACCACTTTCATAAGAATCTAACCACAATACCACGCAATATTTCTTTTTAATTCCAGTGACACTTCAATGATTCAGAATGAGCTGTAATGCCATATTCGGATAAGAGTAAACTTCAGTATTTATTTCATATCAGAAATATTAATGATATATACACGTGATTATGTGATTATATACAGTATTTAAAAAAAAGGCCTTTAACATGCAAAGTAAAAGATTTAGTTTATACAAAAATATAATAATCTATGATCTGAGCGCCTCTGGTGGTAAACTATTAAACTACAGGAGATAAACAATGAACCCAGCAAGAGATACGATTTTTATTTCATCCTCACATGTCCTGTCTGATTACCCCTTACCATGACATACAGGAACATCACAACATGCCATACCATAAAAGTTTATTTCCCTTGTTTCTGCGCATGCGAGGTGGTTTGGTTATTACTACGGTCCTTTACGTGGAATAGTAAGCCTACGTTTATTTTTATTTTTCTATTTCATAGGAGTCTGCACTTTTAGATAAGACTATCTGTATATGTATTAGGTGAATTAGGTGGTATAAAAAAAGGAAATCTATTCTTTTACTATATTTCAATTTACAGCCTCTTTGTATACACGGAACTCCGTCGGTCACCCGTTTAATGATCTCGTCTGGTAGAAGCCATTACTTCATTTGTTAAAGCTGTTGGATTTGGCGTTATACTGCTGAAACATGGTTCCATTTCTTTACAATTAACCTGAAATGAATTTTGATTCTTTCTGTATAAGATAAAGCGACTACAGCTCTGTAAGATACGAATTACTACCAAGGGTCGTCGGCATGTTGCTTAGTGTCATAGTAGGCGGCGGGCTGTAATAATTATCAATCATTTCTGGAATAGAAATATGATTCCAGTATACAACGTTTTCTTATTTGGGAAAGAGATTTATTACTGATCTGTCTATTCTCCTCTTTTTTTTTCCTATTACCTTTCTGTTTCTCTCCATCTCTCTCTCTTTCTGCTTCTGTCTCTCTCTCTCTGTCTGCCTGCATCTATCTCTCTCTCTCTCTATTTATCTCTCTCTTAGTCACTCGCCCTCTTTTCTCTCTCACACACACATACACGAACAAACACACATACCTTCAGTTTTAATGTTTTGAGATGCAATAATAGCATCACAGTAACAGGTAGCCCCATTTGTCTATTAGATCCTCAAAGCACCATTCTCATCAGGCATTTTTTTTTTTTTTCTTACTGTTTACGACTCGTCCACTAATCATCGGGTAAAAGATAATAAACAAATAGAGCGCACTGTGGTCATGGTGATGGAGCTTTATGATCTCTCTCTCTCTCTCTCTCTCCTCTTTTCACCTCTGTTTCTCCCCATCCCCTCCCCTCTCCTCTCTTTCTCCTTGTTTCTCTCCCCGTCCCTCTTCTCTCTCTCCTCTTCTCTTCTCCTCTCTCCCTCTACCACTCCTCTCACTCTCTCCTCTCTCTCTCTCTCTCTCTCTCTCTCTCTCTCTCTCTCTCTCTCTCTCTCTCTCTCTCTCTCACTCACTCCTCTCTCACAAACACACTGCCTCTACATTCACACTCTCTCTCTCTCTCCCTCTCTCTCACTCACTCACTCACTCTCTTTCTTTATTTGATGAAGATCCTCTCTCCGTCATCTTAGCCATAGTCCTGCAGTGTATGATAATTTTTTTTCTTTCCCTACTGGTAATATATTCCTACCAACACACACTGGGCCAGCGTGGTAAGGTACGGGGTCTTTTTCTTCCAAAGATGCAAACCATACCTTAACGAGGTGCTGTAGAATGGGGAAGGCCTATGTCCGGGTTCTTACAGGTTGGAAGGTAAGATATGTATGGTGATTTTTATTTTATTTTCGATTTTTGGGGGGTATGTGAAATTCCTGCTTATGAGGTTTCGAATTCTAGATCTGATTATTCGTAATGCAATATAAGTGGAACGGAAGTAATATTAAGGAGATGGTCTCTCCTCTTATACTGTCTTCTCTCTCTCTTCTTTCCTTCTTTCTCCCATAGCCCGTGTTTCTCTTTCGCTCTCTCTCTCTTCTTTATTTCTCCTTTTTACCATCTCTATCTTTTCATGCCTTCCCTCTTCATTTCATATTTCTGAAATCCCTTTTCTCACTACCTTTTCCTTCTCCTCTTTATCTTATCTTTATCGTTTTCCTCTCTCTCTCTTTTTTTTCCATCGCCTTCATCTTGCTCTCTTTATCTCCTGAACCTCGTCTCTCAGTGAAATATAACCATTTGCATCCGGTCTGCAGTGTTGCAAGACAAGCCCAAATATCATCCTTTAGTTTCCTTGAAATCTTTTTTCTATCAAAATTTTACAAAAAAGAGAAAAAAGAAAAAACTCTCTCTCTCTCCCTATTTTCTCTCTCTCTCTCTCTCTCTCTCTCTCTCTCTCTCTCTCTCTCTCTCTCTCTCTCTCTCTATATATATATATATATTATATATATAATATATATATATATATGTGTGTGTGTGTGTGTGTGTGTGTGTGTGTGTGTGTGTGTGTGTGTGTGTGTACACACACACAGACACACACACACACACACACACACACACACACACACACACACACACATATATAATATATATATATATATATATAATATATATATATATATATATATATATATATATTATATACATATATATATTATATATATATAATATATATATATAATATATTATATACATAATATATATAAATATAATGTATATACATATACTATATAATCATATGTATTATAAATAGTACTAACTTATACTATAAATATAAAACCTATAATACTATCTACCTACAATCACTAATAAGTATATATATATATACATATATAATATATACATATATAATATAAAGAGGGGGATGTAATGACGTGTATCACACAACCAAACACCACACACACACACAAAGACACACAGCACACAGAAACACACACACACAACATATTATTAATATATATATCTACTACATTTATTATATAATTATATATATATAAATAAAATAAATTAAAAATATATAAATATTATAATTAGTATATAATAAATAATATATAAATGTATAATGTGATATATACATATACAATTATAAAAAAACTATATATGTTTACAAGAGGTGTTAGATAAATTAATTTTTTCTTAAACATTTTGCAAGACACTTTTTCTCTATTTTTTGCTTGCTTTAATTGGGTTTCTAGTAAATTAGTTTGGACGATGAAAAATATGAGGAAAAAGAGGATAATGAAGATTTAACAAAAGAGGAAAAAAAGAGGAAATAAAAGCGTTGAAGAAAAATGTGCAAGCAAGTTATTAGGTGGTAAAAAATCAGACAAGCAGAATTATGGTATATATATTATAAAAGATATACTATTATATATTATATATATATATATATATATATATATATCATAGTATATATATATTGATATAGTATTTGCCTGTGCAATGTGGTGTATTTTGGAAACATCGACAAGGAATGTGATGTATAATTATCCATTATGTGTAATAATATATGCTATAGTAATAAGTTACTATAGTATATATATATATACAATATTATATATTTGTATATAATAATAATATAATGCAATAGCTATGTTGTATAGATAATGTATACCAGACATTACACACACAACACACACACACCAACACACACACACACAACCACAACCCCAAACACACACACACAAAAAATAATGTATATATATATATATAATTATATATATATGATACTAAATAAAGTATATAATATATTATTATATCATAATATATAGTATAAATAAGATAATAATGTAGTAATGTATGTATGTATGTATGGTATACCCGGAGACACACACACACATAGAAATCACTTGCGCGTCCGCGCGCACAAACAGTATGTTAGTTATATGATATAATATATAAATATATTATTATATATATATATATTATATATATACATAATACAAACTATATAGTAGTATATATATCTCTATATATAATAGTATTATTAATATAATATGAATTATTTGTTTAGTTATATTATGTATTATGTAATGTATACACACAACACACACGCACCACACATCACACACATACACACTATCACAACACACACACACACAACACACACACACACAAAGCACACCCAACACACACACATATATTATGTATATATATATATGTTACTATATATAGTAATATATACATAAATCATATATATTCACAAGCCATCAGAATATATATATAACAGTATATAAATAATATAATATAAATATTATATATATGTATACGTTAGTATCATATTTATTTTGTGATATAATAGTATGATATATATAATAGATATACTATATAATATAGGCTATATATATATATATATAAACTATAATATGTTGATAGTTAGAGTGGTATGTGTTGTGGTGTGTGTGGTGTATACATTGTACTATATATTTATATATATATGTACTATTATATATCAGTATAATAATTAATTATACTATCCGTTAATACTGTATATATATATATATAGATAATATATATATATAATGTTATTATTATATGTATATATATATATTATATTTGTATGTATAAAATAATATTTGTATATATATCATATATACCTATCGTATTATATATATATATACTATATATTCGTTATATAATATATTGATTCTACTACTATTAATATATATGTCTATATATTAACTACATAATTATTACATTACATTATATATTCATGATATATCGGCATATATACATATATATAATTATCAATATGGTATAGGATATCAAATTATACATTATGTATATGTCACACATATATTATATATATATATTTTTTATACCCTACCATTTTTATATTATATAATATATATATATATTACAATATATTATATATACATGTTACAATTATACATGTATTTATATATATATATATATATTTTTAAGTATATTAATATATATATATTATTTATAATATATATATATATATATATATATATTAATATATACAACAAAGAGGATACAATTCACTGAAGGCAGTTGAATAGATGAATACAAAATTCCATTCAACTCCCGCTCATATCCAACCATAGATGTCATCAAGAGGTTTCCTTAGTACCACGATGGTTTCGTCCACGACAATAAGTGGTCGTCAAAACGCTCGGCCTGTGGTATTGATGCTGAAGAATGTCTCCTGAAGGTAACTTGCTCTGGTGGCGTGGAGGCCGGAGGGTCCGTGTGGCGGTGGGGCGGGCTCTGGAGACCCTGGGGGCGCTTCCTCAGGACGAAGGAGTTCTGCCTGGGTTTGGTCGGGACTCACGAGGGTCTTTGGGGCACGACAGGATCCGGTTTCTGGGGGCATAATATATAATTTATATATATTATATATATATATAAATATATTATATATATATATATATATATATATATATATATATATATATATATATATATATAATATGTATGATTGTTATTAATGCGTGTTTGTGTGTACGTCTGGTGTGTTTTGTGTATGAGAGAGACCACAAACAACAACACACGCGCACTCACATACCACATACACACAGCACACGCACACGAACCAGAGAAAGGGGAGAGAGAGAAGAGAGAGAGAGAGGAGAGAGAGAGAGAGAGAGAGAGAAGAGGAGAGAGAGAGAGAGAGAGAGAGAGAGAGAGAGAGAGAGAGAGAGAAGAGAGAGAGAGAGAGAGAAAAGAGAGAGACAAGAGAGACTAAAAATAGAGAAAAAGAGAGAAGAGGGGGGATGGACAGATGGAGAGAGGGATTTAGAAAGCGAGACAGACAAACAGAGAGCGCGGTCTAACAGACATAAGAGTAGAATTTTGTCCATGAAACAACACATAATTGTTACGAGTATGTTCATTGAAGTATACCCTACCAAATACACTGCTCAAGATTAATCTCCCTGTCTCTGTCTCTCTCTTTGTCTGCCCCCCCCTCCCTCTCTCTCTCTCTGTCTCTCTCTGCCTCTCTCCTCTCCTCATCTCCTCCTCCTCTCTCTCTCTCTCTCTCTCTCTTCTCTCTCTTTGTTGTGTGTTTTTGTTTATATTTATGTGTGTGCTTGTTTGTCTTTGCATGTTTATGTTTACTGCACATCTTTCAAGTTAAACTCAAATATGTTCATGTGTACAGCTTAAGAGCATCATATAGGAACGGACGTCTTTTTTTTTTTTTTTTTTTTTTTTTTTTTTGCTTCTATTAGTTGATTAAACAGGATTCATTTAAGCGTGTAATTCTGACTGATTACATATGAACATGATTTACTAAACGAACCAGAATTCATGTGTAATATTTATTTTATTTATTTATTTATTTATTTATTATAATATTATTTTTTCCAGAATGAAAAAGCCAACAATTAAAAGGAAATGGCTGGAGATAAACCCTTGAAGAGCGATATAGCTATAAAGTTAATGGTGATGGGAAGAGAAGGGTTCAGGTCACGACATCATTTACAAGGAAATGTATTTCGAAGTGAATCACTTTCGTGGTAAGAACAAATGCACACAAAACGCGTCTCTCTCTTCTATTTAATAATATGTATATGTATCTATCGCATGTATTATAACATACATATATATTATATATATATATATAATATTATATATATATATATATATATTATATATATATATATAATATACATCATATATATACATATATATAAGTATAATATATTAATATATATAATATTTATAATTAAATATAATATATATATATATCTATAATATACTATATATAATATATAATATATATATTATGTGTATATATGTATATAATATATACATATATGTATAATATATTCATATAGGTATATATAATGAAATGTAATGTATAGTATGTATTATATATTTACACACACACCACACATACACACACACACACACATATACATACATGTCTACAAATAAACACACACACACGCACATACACATGTTTCTGGCAGTAATACATGATTAATATATATATATATTATATATAATATAAGTAATATAGATTAGTAATAATAGTATAATATATTAGTATATATATAATATATATATATATATATTATATATATATAATATAATATTATATTATTATATATATATATATATATAGATATAACATACATATTATATATATATATATAATATATATATAAATATATATATAATTATAATAGATACATATACACATATAAGTGTGCATATATGCATATATATATATATTATATATATATATATAAATAAATATATATAGTATAAGTATAGGCATATATTACATAGAAACATATCATATATGCATATACGTATATATACATATATATTATATGTATACATAGATATATATAGTATATATATATATATGTTATATATATAGTATAATATATATATATATATTATATATATAATAATATAATATAGTTTTTGTGTACGGGTGTGGTGTGGTGTGTGTGTGTGTGTATATATATATAATATATAATATATATATAATATATATAATATATATATAAAGGTATATTATAATAATATTTATATTTATAATATAAATGATATGTATATATATATATATATATAATTATATAATATATAAATATATATATATATATATATATATGTAGTATGTATATATCAAATGTATATATACTATATAGTTATATATTATGTGTATAGTTATATGTATATGTATGTATTGTGTGTTTCTGTTGTTTTGGAGGAAGTTATCTTCATTCCAATCCACACACCCCTTTGTCCTCGCAAACCAATAAACAAATAAATAAATAAAACCCCAAGCAAAACATCCCACACCCCACGTGATGCGGGAAACAAGCAAGGATATAAAAGTCCGCCGGGAGACTTGGCCCCAGGCTAGTACAGTGTAACGTGTCGGCTCTCATCCGAGGGTCGGCGGTTCGCGCCCCGCCCAGGCGCGGAAGTTGCAATTGTCGCCCGGAGGTTACTGCTGTGGCCGGGCACCAACGGTGGGTAAGGACTAAGCTCTGTCGCGTCAGCACTTGCTGACACACGGTGATCGAGTCGACATCAGTCGGCACAGGCCGGGCTCCCCCATAGCCCGGGCGAGTTTCAGCTTCGCATATGACTTATCCTTATTAACTTGGCCCAATTGAGCGGAGAGGACGGCCGAGCGCGGAGGTTCCTTTGCGGGTTCGGGAGGAAGGCTGGGGCAGACGCAGAACGCACCACATACAACACAGACATACATACACACACACAGAAGGCATACACACACACATAGACATAGACACACAGACACACACACACACACACACAGACATACATAAACACACATACACGCATACACACACACACACACATTCACACACACATACATACACATAAACACACACACACACAGACACACACTGACACATAGAACCACACACACACACGCATAGAGACCAAGGCATTACCGGGAAGGAAGATTCCAGCAGACTGAAGTTGGACGAATTCTTGCTTTTTATTTCATTTTATTTTTTTCGTTTATATTTTGTTTTCTTTGGTTTTTATTACTTTATTTTATTTTTTCGGTTTGTTACTGCTTTGTTTATTTTTTTTCGTTTTTTTATTGCTTTGTTTTATTTTTTTCGGTTTTTATTACTTTGTTATATTTTTTCGTTTTTTTATTGCTTTGTTTATTTTTTTTTTTTATTACTTTGTTTATTTTTTCGGTTTTTATTGCTTTGTTTTCCGGGTTTATTACTTTGTTTTTTTCGGTTTTTATTGCTTTGTTTTATTTTTTCGGTTTTTATTACTTTATTTTATTTTTTTCGTTTTTTCTTGCTTTGTTTTTATTTAATGCTCTTGGTTATTATAGGTTGAATAGATAGATATTATCCATCGAGTGGGAAAATAATCTAATGAATATATTTTTCCAAAAATAACTAAGGAATTCCAATAAAGTTAAGACGAAAGATGTGGTAATCCGAATGCCGGTTGCCATGCTGTCTTAGAGAAAAAGTGAAAGCTAAAGTCCGTAATAACGAAAAGAGAAAGCTAAAATCCGAAATAACGAAAAGAGAAAGCTAAAATCCGTAATAACGAAAAGAGAAAGCTAAAATCCGTAATGAAAGCTAAAATCCGTAATAACGAAAAGAGAAAGCTAAAATCCGTAATAACGAAAAGAGAAAGCTAAATCCGTAATAACGAAAAGAGAAGCTAAAAATCCGTAATAACGAAAAGTGAAAGCTAAAATCCGTAATAACGAAAAGAGTTAAAGTAACCGTAATAACGAAAAGAGAAAGCTAAAATCCGTAATAACGAAAAGAGAAAACTAAATCCGTAATAACGAAAAGAGAAAACTAAAATCCGTATAACGAAAGAGAAAGCTAAAAAAATAACGAAAAGAGAAAGCTAAAATCCGTAATAACGAAAAGAGAAAGCTAAGTATAACGAAAAGAGAAAACTAAAACCGTAATAACGAAAAGAGAAACCAAAATCCGTAATAACGAAAAGAGAAAACTAAAAATCCGTAATAACGAAAAGAAAAGCTAAATATAATAACGAAAAGAGAAAGCTAAAATCCCGTAATAACGAAAAGAGAAAACTAAAATCCGTAATAACGAAAAGAGAAAGCTAAAATCCGTAATAACGAAAAGCTAGTAATAACGAAAAGAGAAATAAAATCCGTAATAACGAAAAGAGAAAGCTAAAATCCGTAAAAAAAGAGAAAGCTAAAAAAATAACGAAAAGAAAAAGCTAAAATCCGTAATAACGAAAAGAGAAAAAAAAATAAGAAAAGAGAAAAAAACCGTAATAACGAAAAGAGAAAGCTAAAATCCGTAATAACGAAAAGAGAAATCCAAAATCCGAAATAACGAAAAGAGAAACCAAAACCCGAAAATAACGAAAAGAGAAAGAAAAGCCCAAACCCGAAATAACGAAAAGAGAAATAAAACCCCGAAATAACGAAAAGAGAAATCCAAAACCCGAAATAACGAAAAGAGAAATCCAATCCGAAATAACGAAAAGAGAAATCCAAAACCCGAAATAACGAAAAGAGAAATCCAAAACCCGAAATAACGAAAAGAGAAAGCTAAAATCCGTAATAACGAAAAGAGAAATCCAAAACCCGAAATAACGAAAAGAGAAATCCAAAACCCGAAATAACGAAAAGAGAAATCCAAAACCCGAAATAACGAAAAGAGAAATCCAAAACCCGAAATAACGAAAAGAGAAATCCAAAACCCGAAATAACGAAAAGAGAAATCCAAAACCCGAAATAACGAAAAGAGAAAGCTAAAATCCGAAATAACGAAAAGAGAAATCCAAAACCCGAAATAACGAAAAGAGAAAGCTAAAATCCGAAAAGAAAGAGAATCAAAAATCCGAAATAACGAAAAGAGAAATCCAAAATCCGAAATGAAAAGAGAAATCCAAAATCCGAAATAACGAAAAAGAGAAATCCAAAACCAAATAACGAAAAGAGAAAGCTAAAAATCCGAAAATAACGAAAAGAGAAATCCAAACCCGAAATAACGAAAAGAGAAAGCTAAAATCCGAAATAATGAAAAGAGAAATCCAAAATCGAAATAACGAAAAGAGAAAAGAGAAATCCAAAATCCGAAACGAAAAGAGAATCCAAATCGAAAATGAAAAGAGAAATCCAAATCCGAAAGAAAGAGAAATCCAAAACCCGAAATAAGAAAAGAGAAATCCAAAACCGAAAAGAAATCGAAATAACGAAAAAGAAATCAAAACCCGAAATAACGAAAAGAGAAAATAATCCAAAACCCGAAATAACGAAAAGAGAAATCCAAAAACCCGAAATA
>NW_020868670.1:122500-127500 GCF_003789085.1 Penaeus vannamei
TATCTCTTTCCCCCCGTCCCTATTCCTACCTCTCTCTACCATGAGACAACAAATGACCTTCTCACAAGATTGAATTTCTTCCCCTTCTGCTGACGGCCAGAAGGATGAGGGTTATGCTGTCTCCTTTCCTATTAGTTTAAGCTTTTATCACATTCTTGCCAGGATTAGATTTCGGGAGCCTTTGACCTGTAATGTAAAATGTCGAAGGGGAGGAAGGAGGGGAAAAGGTTGGTGATGGGGATGCTCTGGGAAAGATACGGCGGCTCCCACTGTTGTTGTTGTCTTCTTCCTCTCTCTCTCTCTTTCTTTCTCTTCTTTCTCTCTCTCTCTCAATCCCTCTCTCCGTCTCGCTCTCTCTCTCTTTCTTTCAAACTCTTTCTCTCTCTTCTGTCGTCTTCTTCCCTCTTCTCTCTTCTCTTCTCTCTCTTTCTTTCTCTCTCTCTTTCCCTCAATCCCTCTCTCCGTCTCGCTCTCCCTCTCTTTCAAACTCTCTCTCACTCTCTCTCTCTCTCTCTCTCTCTCTCTCTCTCTCTCTCTCTCTCTCTCTCTCTCTCTCTCTCTCTCTCTCTCTCTCTCTCTCTCTCACACACACACACACACACACACACACACACATACACACACACACAAACAAAAAAGAACATTCTAATTTTGGTAATGTAAACGTGTGACATTACTACGAAAATAAATAATTCACTATTGCTATGATATCCTGCAGTGGCGCTTTTTGATAATTTTGGAATATAAAATCTATGTGGTCGTTGATATCAGTGTTTAACCCCTTCTTTACGAATATGTATGATGTATAAGTACAAATATAAATCACTTTTGAACTGCACACTACGCCGAAACTGTCAATGGATCTACCACAATGGTAAAGGAACTACCACAATAATATAGGCTTTACCACAATGATGTAGGCTCTAGGACAACAATGTCGGCTCAACCACAATGATATAGCTACCATAATGATATAGGCTTACCACAATAATAAAGGGCTACCACAATGAACTAACACAATGATATATGCTCTACCACAACAATGTAGGCTCATCCACAATAATATAGGCACTACCACAATGATATAGGCTCTGCCACAATATAGGCTATACCACAATCATATAGGGAATACCACAATGATATGGGCTCTACCACAATAATATAGGCTTTACCACAATGATATAGGCTCGACCACAATGGTATAGGCTCTACCACAATAATAAAGGGTCTACCACAATGATATAGGCTCTACCACAATAACATAGGCTCTACCACAATAATATAGGCTCTACCACAATGATATAGGCTCTACCACAATATAGGCTATACCACAATCATATAGGGAATACCACAATGATATAGGCTCTACCACAATAATATAGGCTCTACCACAATATAGGCTTTACACACAATATATACCTATAGGCTTTACCACAATGATATAGGCTCTACCACAATGATATAGGCTCTACCACAATGATATAGGCTGTACCACAATAATATAGACCACAATGATATAGGCTCTACCACAACAATAAACCACAATGATATAGGCTCGAACACAATGATATAGGTCTACCACCTCTGCCACAGTAACAGTTAATGGCAGATTATGAGCCTAAGGGCCGCTAACCCTAGTTTCTGGGGATTTCGTAATTTCGTGACAGCAAACGAAGTTACGAGGATGCGAGACGTCGTTATAAGATACGTCATACCACTGGTATCAATGTAATAAACAAACGGGCGAGCAACTAGTCATAAAGAATTTAGCCAATTATTTCATATCACTTACACCAGACTGTCTTCAAATCGTTTCATAAGACAAATAAACTTATTTTGCTTTACTTTAGTGATTATCGATTAAAAGGTAAATTGAACGAAAAGACGGAAAATTTGCCAGCGAAAACGAATTATCGTTTCACTGGCAATGATCGCACTCGGGCAAAAGGCTATCGGTAGAGAGGAGAAAGAGAGAGAGAGAGAGAGAGAGAGAGAGAGAGAGAGAGAGAGAGAGAGAGAGAGAGAGAGAGAGAGAGAGAGAGAGAGAGAGAGAGAGAGAGAGAGAGAGAGAGAGACAGACAGAGTGGTAAATAAGTAAAAAGAGTGAATAGTTTGATCGCAACAGAAAACCATAAATTAACCATTTCACGGCGGGAAATGGAGCGGTCAGGGCGGTAAGCAAGAGAGCGCAATGTTTACCTTCGAGAGCGCTCGGCAAAGAAGGGGTGTGTGGTTTAGACGGACCCTGGCAAAGTTTCATCCGGTAAAATGGAGGATGTTTAAGTCAATGTTCTCCTTTATCTCTCTCTCTCTCTTTCTTCCCCCCCTTTCTCTCTCCCTCCATTTATCTCATTTGAAATATTGCATTTCATTCTCCGATTTTGTTGAAAAATTGCATTTCGTTCTCCGATTTTTTTTATTTTCTGTTGAAAAATTGCATTTCATTTTCCGATTTTTAAATTTTCTGTTGAAAAATGTATACCCTTGGTAATGACTGGCAATCTATTTGGAGTAACAGGCAACTTACATTGCTAGCAGACAAACTATAGCGCCCTTCCGACCTTTTTTCCCCCCTTTCCCCTTTCTTTCTCCCTTTCTCTCCCTCTCCATCTTTCTCCCTCCTCTTCCTTAAACTCAAAACTGAAACCGGCCGACGCACGATGACTTTCTATATGCTTCTTATAACGTTTAATTCCTCAATTATCATCCTTATTGAAGCAAAGAGCGCATGTCAACCACAATCCTTTTTTATCGCATCATCCTTGCCTTATTAATCACTTCTGATCATCAATACTGGTACTGAATTAAAAGTGTTAATTTCAATGTACTTGTTGTCTTTGTAAGTGGCTTCATCCCTATCAGTGCTGCAGTGAATAATAAAACATAATGCAAAAAGAATGATAATGAAAATTAATAATGATATAATGAAATGATTAATGATAATGATAATGAAAAATGATGATAATGATATGATAATGAATGAATGATATATAATAATAAAAATTATAAAATAATGATATAATGTTAATGAAATGATAATAATGATAATAATAATAAATAATAATAATGATAATAAAATAATAATGATAAAACAATAATGTTCCTATCTACTTACTATATGTATGTATATCAAACACACACAACACACACACACACACACACACACACACACACACACAACACACACACACATATATATATATATATATATATATATATATATATATATATATATATATATATATATATCAATTATTTTAATGCAGAAAGAGTGCTTTGCACTGATAGAAAATCAATTTATTGCAATTTTTATTGCATTCATGTTAATTATGTCGTTATTCTTTTATGTCGAATAAGGATTGACCTACTGCAATGCAAGTCTCCCGTACTGCCCAACACACTAAATACTCATAATAATTTTTCTTGCAACCTAAACAACCTAAACAAAGAACTCCGAGGCTAGAGGTCCAGGCGAAGAAACTGTGAATATTGTCTTTGCATCAAGTAAAAAAACTTGTGCCTTTCGCAAGTTCTATTGCCAGTCATTATGTTTCAAACATGTTATGATTATCAACACATCATAAATGTCTTTTACCCTGTCACTTTTACTTATACTGTAGGTGTCAAGCATGGCTCAGGTATACACCGTGATATATATAGTCTATTTAGTAGAGTCTATGATAATAAATTTAGAGACACCTGTCACAGATACAACTCAATCTTTGTTGCAATTTGAGTAGCTGTAAACTTTTTGACATTTCTTGATTCGTATTACTTTCCTACTTTCCTATTCACGGAAAAAATAAAACCCAAGTATTGTCAGATAGAATTTGTCTCCTCCAGGATCGTGGTGTGCCAGTTGGAACTAAAATGTTGTACTTGTCAGCTTAGGAAATGTTTATGCTCGATTTGTACTGAAACACAAATTTTGGTACTGCAAATATCACTATACTTCTTTTCTTAAACCTGTTTCAACACGTGCGCGCAGAGAGAGAGAGAGAGAGAGAGAGAGAGAGAGAGAGAGAGAGAGAAAGAGAGAGAGAGAGAGAGAGAGAGAGAGAGAGAGAGAGAAAGTGGAAAGAGAAAGAGAAGAGGAGAGAGAGAGAGAGAGACAGACAGACAGAGATACAGACAGATAACCAAACAAGAGACAGACAGACAGGCAGGCACAGACAGAGACCATCGAGCAAGGGTAACCTGCATATATTAGGTTTTGCTTATCACATCCAACACGAGGCAGTGAATTCATGAATCCCAAATCAAATACCAGTAACAGGAGTAACCAGGTTAGAAATCATTTACATTCTGAATGCAGGGATGCACTTGAAAGACACGCCTTTGTCAATGTATCTCGACAAGGAACCGTGCTGCATTTTTTATACAATTACACATTGATGAGAATAAACTGTAAATCCATCTATATTCTGCTTGTATTATCCCGTGTATTATTATAATTATTCTTTATTAAGAGGAATGAAATATAATCGGGAATTAAAATTAAATCATTACCGTGTTGGTGATCTTTGCCAAAATGAAACGCTGGTATTAAAAGATTTTTATATTCGGAAATAATATATACAATTAAATTCATTAAACTGTTACCAATAATGAACGACCCACATGTCAGTGCACCTTCGCAATTACAATAAAATTAGTTGACCATAATCCACGTTCAAATTGCAGACACATTATCCCGTTTTTCTTTCTTCCTCTTTTTAATCACAGACCAACGTCAACGGCCCAAACATTCCTCCTGATAAGACCTTATCTTGAACTTTTAATAAATCTCGACAGTAGCACATAACAACAGCGCTTTCAATGGAGGACCAAAACAGGGGCGGCAAGTCACTCTTTTGTAGCACGTTCGTGAATAATCCACAAAGCTATTCATTTCACTAAGCTGTTGTGTTCTCTTTACAACACTTGGTCACGCACCTGGGAGATTTTTCTACGTGTTTAGTTAGAATGATTTCTTCATACTGTAGTTGTTTTATTTCTGA
>NW_020868670.1:140000-142500 GCF_003789085.1 Penaeus vannamei
TTTTTGCGTGTGTTGTTTACCTATGATGTTGTCGATGTTGAGAAGAATTGCGCTAATAAGGAAAAGAAAGTAATGATAGTGGTAATCAACGATAATGATGATAATAGTATTATTATTTTATTATTAATTTTGTTATCATTTTATCGAAGAGGTGGGTTGGATGTCGACTTTTTATATTTACAAATGCAAATATTTATTTAGTGTATTAATGGATGTTGTCGATGATATGTTTTTTGCAACCGAGAATTTCATCAACAAAAAAGTGAAATGTCACAATGAAATAAAGAAGTTATATTAACCCGCTTGCAAGAGAGAAAGAGAGATAGACAGACAGATAAAGAGAGAGATAGATAGATAGAGAGAGAACGAATCAAGAGAGAGAGAGAACGAGAAAAATCCCCCCCCCCAAAAAAAAAAAAAAAGAAAAAAAAAATCACTTCCCTATGCTAATCAGTTGCATATTAAATTGAATCCCTGTCTGTCCCTTTCTCCTCACGACCGGATACGTTTTCTTTTTCTTTCTTTCTTTTTTTTCCTTTTTTAGATACCCGCATAGTATCCGCATCCATGTTTGCGGATGTTAAAAAGATGCTAATGCGGATAGGTTTCCAGATATGCAGGCTAGCTATCTTATGATTATTATAATTTTTATTAATATTATTATTGCCATTTTTATCATCATTATTTTCTTATAATAACTATAATTATTATTGTTATTATTTTATGATTATTGTTATTTTATTATTATTGTTATTTTCATTATTATTGTCTTATGATCATTATTTTTATCATTATTAGTTTTTCATAACGATAATTTTATTCCAAAATTATACTACTATTACTACTATTACTACTACTAATATTGATCATAATAATTATTATAATAATAATAATTAATATTATTATCATTATTATTATTGTTATTATTATTATTATTATTACCATTGTTATTTACTATTACAATTGTTATTATTATAATTACTATTACTGTTATTGTCATTATCATCATCATTATCAATATTACCATTCTTGTTCATTATTGTAAGTATGATAATTGTTATCATTAGTAGCACTGTTGTTGTTATTGTTGATATTGTCATTATTATTGTTTTTATTGTCATGATTATTATTATTGTTATTATTATAATTGCAATTATTGTTATTGCTTTTATTATTACTGTTATCAGTATTGTTACTCGTATTGTTTCAGTATCATCATTATTGTCATTGATGTTATTAATAATACCAATAATTATTGTTATTGATATCATCATATCTAATTTCGCTATCATTATAATGATTTTATCATGATCATCGTCATTATTGTTTTAGCATTATCATAGCATTGATAATGATGACAATAAAAATAATTATTATACATATTTTTTATGATTAATATTATTATAAATATCATCATTAATATCCTCATCCTCATTATGTTGATTATTATATATATATATATATATATATATATATATATATATATATATATATATATATATATATGTATATATATTATATATAAATATATATATAATATATATATATATATATATATATATATGTATGTATGTATATAATATATATATATATATATATATATATATATATATATATTTATGTATATATAAATATGTATATATATATATATATATATATATATATATATAATATAAAACCATGAAAGAGATTTTAACATTACATAAATATGCCATTACAATAATGAGTTCCACAGATAATGTTCAGTAAATGATATATAATTCATACATTTCATTCAAAAATATGAATCACCTCCTGTCGATTGGTTGTATTTTGGGATCGCTTATGTAAGTCAACCTTTGTGGTTCAGCCAATGAAAGCTGACTTGGGAAGCTGACAGGAGATGAGAGAGAGAGAGAGAAGAGAGAGAGAGAGAGAGAGAGAGAGAGAGAGGAGAGAGAGAGAGAGAGAGAGAGAGAGAGAAGGAGAGAGAGAGGGAGAGGGAGGAGAGAGGAGAGAGAGAGAGAGAGAGAGAAGAGAGAGAGAGAGAGAGAGAGAGAGAGAGAAGAGAGAGAGAGAGAGAGAGAGAGAGAGAGAGAGAGAAGAGAGAGAGAGAGAGAGAGAGAGAGAGAGAGAGAGAGAGAGGAGAAGAGAGAGAGAGAGAGAGAGAGAGAGAGAGAGATAAAGAAAAAGACAAACAGACAAATAGATAGAATGAATCAGAACCAAGTAAAGTCCAACAATCGCATAGGTGCAGCAGGCGGCAGGTGCGTTCGGTCCTTTAGTGTAGCTACCGGCAGAGAGATGGCGCCACAGAGAAAGAAAAGTAAATATATCCCATTCACCTTTATGCCATTAACCTTTTACACCTCCTCGCCATCAGGATTAAATAAATCGTTCGGTAACTAGTCAGCAAATAATCCTCTAAAAATATCCTAACAAGAAACCGAGCTAAATATAAATGGTCGTAAATATTTTACGACCATTTATCGCCACGGGATTAGACCTTGTTGAGTCTCAG
>NW_020868670.1:187500-190000 GCF_003789085.1 Penaeus vannamei
AGTTGATGTAATAGTAGCATTAAGGATGACCGTGATAATGGTACTGAAAAGATAATTGTAATGATTATGGTGATGATGGTAATAATAAAAGAAATATGATGAGACAACTATAAAGATAATAATGATGAAAATAATGATAATTGTTATTCCATTGATAATGACAGTAGGAAATGATGATACTAATATTCATAATTACTATCAGGGTGATCATCATGTCAGAATAAGACCAGGAAAATAATCAATCACCTTTGTCATTACACATATCAGTGATAATATAAAACCGGATAGTTACCCATGTTCTCTCACTCTCTGGTATCCAAATATATCGAAATTATGCTGAGGACCACACCCTCCATTACCCACAATCTTGGTCCCGAAAGCAGAGGAGGGCAAAGAGGTACTGGGGATACAGTAAATAGGTAACTATAGTAGTAATATACAATAAATCAACCGCTTTATTGTGCAGGGCAAGAGGCTAAGCCCAATGCGCCCCCCCCCTCCCCCTCCCCAGGCGCTGCCGCCCGAACCGCTGCCCTAGAATACAAAGAATTCACCACATAAGTACAGCAGAATAGAGCACGGGAGAATCGTAAGGGTGTGTGCCCAGAGTAATAGCATACTAACCTGTAACATAGTCAGCATTGTATACTGAGTAGAATGTACGATATTCCAGAAGAACTGAATTACCAGCGGTGGCCCACTCTCCTTGGCGGGTCGTGTGCAGTTCCCGATAACCTGGGGCGTGGCGGAGTGGAGAGATACATATATCAGGAGCATGGAAGGCAATATCAGACACTAGATATAATTCTACTGACCGCGTCGCCATCTATTGAGTAAAAATGTAGGCACGAGATGGTGTTTCCTTTCTTCTGGAAACCCCGATCTACTGGGTCCACCAAACCTCCACAAAACCAGTGAGGCGGACTTGCTAGTGCCACAGCGATGGTGTCGAGTGTGGAGGGTGCTCACACTCCAACGCTTTCATGCGTCAGATCGCCGTGAACCGAGGCGGAATGCTCGATCTCTGTTACCGTCACCGCCTCCTTATTAAGCCCTGTTCAGACCAGAGGGCGTGTCTGTTGAGCAGCGCGGTTGGCGGACAAATTCTGCTGGACTTGCCCGTGCATGTTGTCTACATAATAAGTTGAGCGATAAGAAATGTTAATGTAAGCCACAAAATTTAAGAACTACAGCATGGCCATGAGCAAGATGTCAGAAAATATTTAAGAATGAGGGTGAACACCTTTTAAACCTCGCCAGCAAAGATGGAGCCATGTATAATGAAAAAAGACAAATATACGAAACAGTACAACAGCAGAAGCTCGAGTCATCAGGCACCGCCTTGTGGTTTCATCGAGCACTTGAGCAATACGATGGTTTGCCTGTCAACTGAGCCCAATGACCGGCATGCCTGGACCTCACAACAAAGACGTACAGGTGTGATGTAGTCGTGAGGGTCAGGAAGCAGAGGATCGGTGCAGTGCCAATCTATCCTCCAGCCTAGGATCCCCTACCGGCCGCACGCGCTCTATCACTTTTCCAACTCAGCGGCATTTATCAGGGTAGTAACACCATTCCTAGGTTATATCTTGCCGTGGTCGCCCCGCATGTAGGCTGTTCGCTCAATCCTACCGGGAATACATGGAGGATTGTTTGTTTACCTGGGCAGGGGTTGGGGAGCTGAATCCCCCATGGAGGGACTGGAGGGGGCACAGTACTGCATTCAACAAAGTAGTATTGTATTATCTTTTGAGGTAATATTTTGCAAAACGTCCACCAAATGGATCGGGACTCTATTAGTATCATTGGATTCCTCTCGCCGTCTACAATGCAAATATTTGAGTGTGCGTGTGTTTGTATGTGCAGAAGCCCCCATCAGTGACACACTTGGCTTTGATGGTGGGGTTAAATTACAATATAATACACTAAATGGGACAGTATTCAAGTAATAAACAATAAATAAGTCCAGGGAGGAGGTTGCCGCCGCCCAGCCTTGGAAGACCAAGAATCCACTATGTATGTGCAGCAGGATACAGCGTTAGACAATTGTAAGGGTATTGGAATGTGACGCACAGAAAAAGCATACTAACCTATGACATAGCATTGTATACTGAGAAGATTGTAGTATATCCCTACTATACTGTAGAGCGGTGGTGGCTCATCCTCCTCATCGTAACTATTTTGATAATTGTTACAATTTGGCTCATCCTCCTCATCGTAACTATTTTGATAATTGTTACAATTATTATTGTTATTATAATAACCATTGAAGCGGCAAGCGATCAGCCAACGCTCCAGCGACGGTCCGTCACTCATGCCTGACAACCGAAGTGACTGCCCTCCCCCCCCCCCCTCCACTCCATCCACCAATTAGTGGTATATGACCTTTGATGTCTAGCACATTTATTTTCTTGTCATTATTATTTACTCCACTGATTGCAGCCATTTTTTCTGTTCTACCCAGCTGTTAAATTGAAGTGAACAGACTACAGTGACATTG
>NW_020868670.1:195000-202500 GCF_003789085.1 Penaeus vannamei
TTTTTTCATTTTTATTACCGATTTGAAAATTTAATGAAATTCGAGTCTCTTTTTCTATTGTTTGGGAATTTGTTTAGTTTTTTTTTGTGGATTCTTAAAAAATCTATTCCTCTGTGTGTAGGGGGGGGGGGGGTGCTATATTTGTAACAGCTGTATTGGGTCTAAGGTTTATTCAATACATATATAGATATATAGAGAGATAGATAGATAGATAGATAGGTAGGTAGGTAGGTAGATAGATAAATGGATCTAGTAAAAGAAGACTAAAGTATATGAATTTTGCAAATTTTATAAAAATAAGCCGAATAAATTGTATGTGAAAAAAATAAGAACAAATTTTATAAAATCAATAAATTTTACCAAAAGAAGACGACCCTTTAAAGACTACGAATTTTATCAATTTAACGAACTTTCTTTCGCTAACACACAAGGACAAATATCGAAGAAAACGACTTCAAAGAGACACTGACATTTATTACAATTTATTACAAGAACATTAGTTTGATAAATTCCTATGAATGGTTATTACAGCCACGTCGATACGTCATTATAAAGCAGTAAGGGATAATAACTAGTAGAGAACGTATGGATTCACGGCCTTATGCCATCGCACGCCCACTCACGCCCATCTGCGCCCACGAAAGCGTGCATTCCCTGTGCCGTCACAACCAGCCGTATCTCAATCCGATATTGACGATATATATTTATAAAAATCACCAATCTATCGTTTTTTTTAATTGATATATTGCCAGTCACTGCGGAAGGAATGATATTTTTGGATTTCTTTATTATCTAATTGTCTTTTTATTCCGATTTTGATCAACGCTTTTTACATCTTTTATTAGGTGTTTGTTTCTCCTATTCTTTTCTTTCTTTCTTTCGTTTTCTCCGTCTTTTCCTCCAGTCTTTTTTCTATTAATTTCTGTCTTTTCTTCCTTTCCTTCATTCCTTCCCTCCCTTTCGCTTTCTTCCTTCCCTCTTGTTCTTTCTTTTCCCGCTTTCCTTTCTCCCATCTTTCTTCCCCTTTTCCTTCTTCCTTCTTCTCCTCCCTCCCTCTTCCCTACTCGACACTGCACACTCAGACACGCACTTTTATCACAGTATATTTTTTTCTTCATTAACAAGAGATACACTTTTTCGTCTTAACATCACCTTTCACTTCACGCCCACAACCGGTCGCGGGCGGCGTAAAAAAGGATAAGAACAGCAGCTAGGAAGGCTTGGGTAGCGGCAGAGTGGGCGTGAGACATAGCACGGGCGCCGTTGGCAGTGACGGAGTGGGCGGCGGCGGTGATGTTGAGTCGGATGAGGGCGGCGCTCGCACCCCGGTCGTTCACGCCCACGAGGACCCAGTTGCCGGCGTCGCTCGCCCTCACGCCCACGATGGTCATCACGGCGTACTGGCAGTCGGGGGTTTCGGCCCTGGGGGGGGGGTAGATGAAATGGAAATTAATAATTATAATGATGATGATGATGATGAAGGAAGTGATGGTGATGATGGTGCTGCCGGTGATGATAATGATGATGAGAATGAGAATGAGAATGATTATAATGATAATAATAATAACATAATAACAATAATGATATGAAACATCAAGCGAATGAGTACAGTCTTAGTATAATTAACCATTGGTATTGTTAATGTGCTATTATCATTAAACTATTATTACGATTATCATTCCCATGACTGTTATCGTTTTAATCAATATTTCCATAATTTATTTTCATAATTATCACTGTCCATCTTTCCTGCTATTAATAACAGAAAATTCTGCTTATGACGATAACGAATAAAAGTAGGAATAAGAAAAAAAATAATAAGAAGAACAATATAAATAATAATTCAATTGTGATAGCATATATTATCTTTTACGATAATGATTGTTTTTAATGTCATTATTATTATTAGTTTCATTTTTATTATCATTATCATTATCTCGCATTTTCATAATTAATATTATTAATATATTATCCTAATACTCATCATTAAATTTATTATTATTGTTATCATTGCTATTATTGTTATTATCATTGTTGTTGTTGTTAATGTTGCTATTGTTATTTATATTATTATTATTATTATTATTATTATTATTATTATTATTATTGTTATTATGATCATGATCATCATTTATTATTATTATTATTATTATTGTTATTATTATTATTATTATCATTATTATCTTTATCACTATTATTATTATAATTTTTGTTGTTTTTGTTATTATTATTATCATTATCATTATCATTTTTACTATTATTACTATTATTATTATCATTATTATCTTCCTAATAATCCTCATCCCACTCATAATATTAACAATAATGTCAATGGTGATCAATAGCATCATTCATCATTATTACTATTACTATTGATACTGTAACCATGACAACGATAATGATATTATCCCCCACCCATCTGCATCTTAATCCTCATCCTCATCAAGACAGTAATCACAAAAACAACAAAAACAAAAACAAAAACAACAAAAAAAACAAAAAACAAAACAAAACAAAAAACAGCTAAAAACAAAACACAAAAACAAAAAACAATAAAAACAAAAACAAACAAAACAAAAAAAAAACAAAACAAAACAAAACAACAAAAAAACAAAACAAAACAAAGCAACAACAACAAAAAAATACAAACATATTACCGTGAGGTTGTGGGCTTTGAACCTGTCGTTCGTCTCGCCGGGTCTCACGGGCGGGAGGTGGGCGGGGGGAAGCCAAGTGAGGGTGGACACCGATGGGCGGCCGCAGACGTGGGCGGTGAGGGTGGGCCGCCGCCGATAGAGAGCACCGTAGAGTTACCGCTTCGACTACGGGCGCACCTGGGGAGGAGGGGGGGGGGGTTAGTGGGAGGGGAGGTGGAGAAAGAAAAGGGAGAGGGGAGGGGAAGTATGTTTGTGTTTGTACGTAAATAAAAATGTGCATAGTGTACACATAACCACATGCACACACACATACATGTATGTGTGTGTGTGTGTGTGTTTGTGTGTGTGTGTGTGTGTGTGTGTGTGTGTGTGTGTGTGTGTGTGTGTGTGTGTGTGTGTGTGTGTGTGTGTGTGTGTGTGTGTGTGTGTGTGTGTGTGTGAGCTGAGAGAGAGAGAGAGAGAGAGAGAGAGAGAGAGAGAGAGAGAGAGAGAGAGAGAGAGAGAGAGAGAGAGAGAGAGAGAGAGAGAGAGAGAGAGAGAGAGAGAGAGAGAGAGAGAGAGAGAGAGAGAGAGAGAGAGAGAGAGAGAGAGAGAGAGAGAGAGAGAGAGAGAGAGAGAGAGAGAGAGAGAGAGAGAGAGAGAGAGAGAGAGAGAGAGAGAGAGAGAGAGAGAGAGAGAGAGAGAGAGAGAGAGATGGATAGATAGAAAGATAGACATATATAGACATACATACTCATAATATACATCCATATATCTGTGTTTTAAAAAGAACAAATGGAAAAGAATAAAAAAACATAACTAGAACACACACAACACACACACACACACACACACACACACACACACACACACACACACACACACACACAAACTCACACTAAACATTCACATATTGATTCTCTCACTCCCTCACTGCTCTCTAAGTCTTTCACATACATTCCCACACTATCTCATTTATTCCCATTACCGAATATAAATAATAAAACAATTCACTAAATAATAGCATTCTGATTTATTCACATTACTGAATATAAATGATGATAAAATTCACTAAATAATAACATTCTCATTTATTCACATTACTGAATATAAATAATAATAAAATTCACTAAATGATAACATTCACTAAAATCAACCTCACCCCCTCACAAAAATAAATAAAAATAAAATAATAAAAAATAAAAATAAATAAATAAATAGCCTTAAACTCACTCGTGCATACTATACTCAGACCTCCCACTCTTTCGCTACACATCTGGAATCCAGACGCCATTCTTACCCATTACTCATACACCCACATCCTTCACCTCCTCCTCTTCCCCCTTACCCCACCCCATTGATCCCGAACTCGGGTCTGACATCCTAGCTACCTGTTCTCCTCCTACACTTTATTATGTTATATTTTAATTCATCTCTTTTACTCCCTTCGACTCTGCACTCACCAGAATCGACTTTTATCCACTTCTTTATTCATTCATCCTCCTCTTAATATACTCGTCATCCACGACTACATTCATATTATTCATTCACTCACTTTACTGACTATCCCCGTGTACTTGGCAATGAGGTCCACTTCTAATCGTCATTCATCGACTCACAATATCCACCACTTCAGGTATCCACTCATTATACTCACGAGTGGCGATCGCATCCAATATTTATTCATTCATTCGCTTCATTCATCATCCCCTCAACCCAGATCTTGTCCCTACCTGTAACAACCACATCCATATCCACCTCCTGCCCCCCCCCCTTGTACTCACCAGTGACGACCACATCCTGGCAATATTCATCCAATCGCTAAATCCAACAGCCATGCACGACCACATCCAATCAACATTCATTCACTCAGTATATCCACCCCCTGCACCCGCTCTTGTACTGACGTAACAACCACATCCAGTCAATATCATCATTCGCTATATCCACCCATTGTACTCACCAGTGACGACCACATCCAGTCAATATCCATCCACTCGCTATATCCGCCCCCTGCACCCGCCCCTCTACTCACCAGTGACGACCACATCCACGTCATCCGACTCGACCGTCCTCGTCGCGTCCGAGGCCACGCAGCGGTACCTGCCGCCGTCCGAGTAGGTGGTCTTCCTCAGCAGGAGAGAGTTCTGGGAAGACACGCTGGCAGTCCGACCCCCTGCTGTCAGCGCACGCAAAGGAAATCAGACCGAAGGAACTACTGAGACGCGGTTTGTGAGAAATAGCATGAGGGTTTGGCAGAAAGAGCGAGCTATGGGGTATGTGGCTTTTCCCGTGAAGATTTCCAAACACAAATGTGCTAAGTGATTCAGGAATGCATCAGGAAATGAGCGTACACGAGGGAAGAATGATGGTTAAATAGGATTTTCATTACATGTGCATTTTCACAAAACAACATATTCACTGTAACAATATTTTGCACTTTCGTTAGTAATAACCATGCCTGTCAGGATGAACATACCATACAAGGATGAACGGACTATCAATACAAGCTATGGTAATGCAATGAATAATATAATGTAAAAGTCACAAACAAGGTTTCTTACACATTCGGTGACACTGGTAACTACTGTATATGTGAGTAAACAAGGTAGATATAATCCTTTTTTCAATGACCTGTTCACATGTCCCAGCAGGAAGTCTGAAAATATGTCTTCACTGTTCCAGTTTCTTTAAATCATTGTCTATGTGATGTTTACTGTAATACAGATACCATGCACCACCAAAAGTGTTATGAAACTTTTTTGAAGGAACTGTATCTCACTACTCATGACTATGGATATTCTACCAGTCTAACGCACAGATCAAATACAAGTATTGAAACTTTGATATCTAATAACTACTGTAGATATCTATAATGAAAGTAATATATATTCTTAACAATCGTAATTAGTGGTATACCATCTCATTTCTGCCCATGCATCTTCCTATGGAAAGCTAAAAACCACTATTAGAAAGTCCAGTCTTCGGTACTTGGCTTAAAGTGCGGAGACAGTGAAGGTGCTTGTGTATGAGACGCGTTTCTACAGACAAACATGTCCTTGTAAAAAAAAAAAAAAGTCTGAAGTGATGCAGAACAAGCAGTACTACTGAGTGTCGTGTAAATACCAGGTACAAGTGCTGGGGTGGGCGGTTGGTAAGTTTAAGAGCCTACAGTAAGTTCTATGCAGGACCTAAGAGCCGTAGTTATAAGGGGATAGTTGAGTACCTCACCACAGTCCTTGGCTCGGTGCTCGACAACTACGAGTCTCGTCTGAGTCAGTACACAGGGGAGGGTATCTGAGCACGTAGAGCAAAGGGGGGCGGGGGAGGAAATGAAAAGGGAGGGGGTCGAGTTTCAAAGAAAGAGTCGGGTGGGAAATGATCTGGCCAATGTTATGATTTTCTTTTCTTTTTTTTATAATTTTGTCTATTTTTTTCTTCTACCTTTGTTTTTTTATTTTCTTTCGTACGTGTCTTGTATATAATTTTCGTATAATCAGAAAGCCATTTAAAACCTGCCATTCTTGAGTGAAACGCAGTTCACAACATTTGGAATAATTCGACGGGCGTATCACCATTTTATGATTATTACCACTGCAACAACTAACACTGTTAATACTACTGTACTACTGCTACTACTACTGTTACTACAACTACTACTACTTTCACTACATTCATCTCTACAGTAGACCTATCACTAGTTTCGAGAGTATCGCCCAACCCACACAAAGTACAACTCAAAATATCACAACCCATAAACTGACTATACTGTCCCTTCTGAAAACATTTCCCAGTTTGATGATTTCTACATTCTACTCTATTTATCCACGCGTTACGCTACACATATTTCTTTCCTGGTGATATATATACAGACACCTTCATTCAACGCACATTCCCGCTATATACCATTCCTGGCAAAACAGTCACGCAATAATTTTGCATTACTTAAATTTTCCTTTTTTAATCATAATTATCTTAATCACTCACTTTTTCCTATTAATTTTGTTCAACAAAACCTATTTTGTTTCATGTTTTATGTTTTTATAATGTTCTATCCTCTTGAATTATTTGTATTTAATATTCAAAATGTTTAATATCTTTGTCATCAAAAATATAAAAGCATCAGCTTGAAGTATAACTTTTTCCTCTCGGTATTTACTCATACCAATAGATCACACTTGCTTCCTGCATACTTTAGTTCCCCCCTGGTTTCCTAACCCTACCACGCTCCCCATACGTGAGTCAGGATAATTCCCCTGGTCCCAGTTACCTTGTCACAGCCCCAAATACATGGAAGCTATCCGTCCCTAGTTCTTGTTTGTGTTGTCTGCCCTTACCTAACCCGTATCTGTTGTGTCTCTTCTTCCCTTATTCCTTATGCATTCTGCCTGTCCATTCCTCATTCCTAATACCAGGAGCCTAAGCGTCCCTGGTCCCTGGAATCTTGCCATCCCCAAATACTAAAATGGTTTTCTTTTTCATCTCCTAACCCCGGGAACCTAGTCATCTTTAACCCCTAACTCCAGGAACCTAACCGCCCCTAGCCTCTAGTCCCTGGTGTGTAACCTTCCCTTACAAGCGGGACTCAGGACACCCACCCTCGAGGATCTTGGTCCAGCAAACAGCCGTTGGCACGTTACTGATGGGGCTGATGCAAGGGATCTGGACGGCCTCTCCTACACCCACTTCCACCACCCTCGGCGGCGCCACCTGCAGCTCGCCCGCCGCTGGGGGAGGGGGAGGGAGAGAGGGAGGGATAGTTGAGGTCAAATAGGAGGTTCTCATTAGGAGGTTCTTTCAAGGGTAGGGTCAAGGAACCCTCTTGGCTGGAGGATACGTCCTTTTCCTTTCTCTAAAAGGGAAG
>NW_020868670.1:230000-240000 GCF_003789085.1 Penaeus vannamei
GTGTGTATGTACTTGACTGCGTCCGCCCGTGTGTGTGTGTGTGTGTGTGTGTGTGTGTGTGTGTGTGTGTGTGTGGTGTGTGTGTGTGTGTGTGTGTGTGTGTGTGTGTGTGTGTGTGTGTGTGTGTGAGTGAACGTACATTCGCTCTCACCGGCGTACGAATGTTTCTTTCAAGTATCGGATGAGGCGAGGAGTGTTTGCTCAGGGATAGTGCGGCGGAGGAGCTGTCAACTGCACCAAGAAAGCAAACAGGAAGCTAAAAGAGAGAGAGAGGGAGGGGGAAGGGGGGAGAGTGAGGAGAGGTAGGAAAGTGGAAAAGGAGAAAGAAATAGAGATGGAGAAAGAGAAACCGGGTGAGGGAGAGGGGGAGGGGTGTGGATAAAAGAGATTGAAAAGAGAAAGAGAGAGAGAGGGAGAGAAAGAAAGAGAACGAGAGAAGGGTAGACATCGCGAGAGAGAGAGGAGAGAAAGAAAAAGAAAGAAAGAGTTATCTTCAAATTCGAGCTCTTAATCATAAACAATTAATTGCAGATCTTAATTACGATCCTGAATACGAACTGAATGTGGACGACGCCGATGTAGGTTTTAATGATGGTAATTATGACAATCGTAATGTTAATGGTCATTATTATTCTAAATGATGACGACGATCATTTAGAAGATTAAATTGATGATGATGATGTCATTTCTCGTAACAAAGAATACATCAACTTCAAGGAACATGATGATCAGATGATGATGATGATGATGATGATGATGATGATGATGATGAAGATGAAGATGAAGATGAAGATGAAGATGAAGATGAAGATGAAGATGAAGATGAAGATGATGAAGAGAAGATGATGATGAAGATGAAGATGAAGATGAAGATGAAGATGAAGATGAAGATGAAGATGATGATAAAGATAATGATGATGGGGAAGATGAATGTGATGATGGTGACGTCAGGCCACTTCGATCGTCCAGCCAAGGCAGAGCGCATCAACTCCGCCCATCGCCAACCCAAAACTGACGCCACAGCCTAAACCAAAGCCATAGCCAAAACGGACGACAGACCTGAAACCGATGTCAAAGCCGAAACAGCCACCACGACCGAAACGAACACCACAATCTCAACCAAAGCCAAAGCAAACAGCCACCCGACCGAAACGAACACCACAATCTCAACCAAAGCCAAAGCCGAAACAGAAACCACGACCGAAACGAACACCACCATCTCAACCAAAACCAAAAACCGAAGCCGCATTCGAAACCGACGCCGCAGCCAAAACCCCAAAGACCGAAACCAACGCCGAAACCGAAGCCAACCCCCCCCCTACCCCCCCCCCCCACCAAACCCCCCCCCCCCTCCAACCCCCGACCGAACTCCAAAAAGTCGTGGCCGCGACGCCGACTCCAGAGCGACAAATAATAAGAGCTAACGAGTCCTATCCTGTCGTCTCTTTGGCCCGCCTGATGTTTTATGCGTCGTCTCCGCGTATCCTGTGCGACGACGACCACCGGGGCTCATCCGGTCGTCGGCGGGGTCGTCGGGGCGTCGGCGATGGGGGCGGGGGGGGCGAGCGAAAAGGGGGGGGAGAGGGAGAGGGGGGTTGGAGAGGTTGGAGAGAGAGGCGAGCGAAAAGGGGGTGGGGGTGGAGAGGGGTGTGTGAAAAGGGGGTGGAGGGGAGGGGAAGGGGAGGCGAGCGAAAAGAGGGGGAGGGAAAGAGAAAGGGAGAAAGGTGTTGGTGTAAACAGGAGGAGAGAGGTAGAGGAGGGGGGAAGAGGGCGGGAGGGGGGAGGGAGGTAGGTAGAGGTGGAGTGGAGGGGGAGGGGAGAGAGGAGGAAGGGGGGAGGAGGGAGGAGGGGGGAGGGAGGTAGAGAGAAAGAGGGGGAAAGGGGGAGGTAGTGGAGGAGGGGGAGAGGGGAAGGAGAGAGAGGAGGATGGAAAGGGGGAGGGAGTAGAGAGGAGGAGGTAGAGAGAAGGAAGGGAGGGAGGTAGAGGAGGGGAAGGGGGGGGTGGGAGGAAGGAGAAGGAGGAAGGGAGGAGGGGAAGGAGGAGGGAGGGGAAGAAGGGGAGGAGGAGATGAGGAAAATGGGGAAGGAGCAAGACTAAGAGAGAAAAACTGGGCTTGGGAATAGAGGGGGGCGAAAAAAAATTAAATAAAGAAAAAAAACAAAAACAAAAAACGGGATTGATGGACAAAAGAGAAGAAAAGAGAGAACCAGGAACAAAGAGAGAGAAATGAGGGCGAAGACATGGACAGAGAGAGGAAAGATAGAAGAAAAGAATCCAAAAAAAGAGAGGAACTGAAGAGAAAAAAAAATAAAGAAGACATAAAAACAAAAAAGAAAGAAAGGAAAAGATACAGAAATCCTTAAGAATGCAGGGAAGGCGAAGAGGGAATGAAAGATACAAAAATTCATGGGGAGGGAGGAAGGGGGGGGGAGAGTACAGAGACTGAACAAAGTGAAGGGAAGTACTGGCAAAGAGGTGGGGGAGGGGAAAGGGGGCAGAGGAAGAGGGGTAGAGAACTGGGGATGGGGGGAAAGAGAGGGGGGGGGGAGTGGAGAGGATGCGAGAGTACTGAATAATAAGCCCAGTTATCGCGTGACTTTTGACTTTCTTTCTTCATTTTCTCGCTCTTTGTCTTCTCTCTTTTTTATTCTTCATATCTTCTCTTCTCTTTTTCTTTCTTATAATCTGTATCATTATAATTATAATCTATAACTATTACAATTATTATATCATTAATCATAATCCTTACCCCCTTAACCTAATCATTACTATCATTATGTATCATAATTAAACAAATGATCTTAATCTTCAATTTCATCACCATCGAAGAACTACCATCAGTATTGTTACCATATCATCATCAGTATCATCATTACTCTTATTCAACTCTGTGTATGTGTATGTGTGTGATGTGTGTATATGTGTATGGTGTATGTATGTGTATGTGAGTGTGTGTGTGTGTGTGTGTGTATGTGTGTGTGTGTGTGTGTGTGTGTGTATGTATGTGTATGTGTGTGTGTGTGTGTGTGTGTATGTGTGTGTGTGTGTGTGTGTGTGTGTGTGTGTGTGTGTGTGTTGTGTGTGTGTGTGTGTGTGTGTGTGTGTGTATGTGTATGTGTGTGTGTGTGGTGTGTGTTGTGTGTGTGTGTGTGTGTGTGTGTGTGTGTGTGTGTGTGTGTGTGTGTGTGTGTGTGTGTATGTGTGTGTGTGTGTGTGATGTGATGTATGTGTATGTGTGTGTAATACTGTGTGTGTGTTGTGTGTGTGTGTGTGTGTGTGTGTGTGTGTGTGTGTGTGTGTGTGTGTGTGTGGTGTTATATATAATATATATATATATATATATATATATAATATATATATATATATATATATATATATATATATATATATATTCCTATTTCTCTTCTTACTCCTGCCCGTTTCCCCTTCGCCCTCCTTCTTTTCCTCCTCCCACCTTTACCTCTCCTTGCCTTCAAAAAAAAAGAAAAAAAAATCAAAGAGAGAGAGATAGAGGGAGACAATAATAATAAGAAAGAAAAAAAGAAAAGAAAAAATATATATACAAACTAGGAAAAATAAGTAGCGATAACCCTTTCCTCACGCGAATTCCTGTCGCCGGCGCAATACGGCGTGAGATCCGAGCGTGCCATCAAGTGCCATCAAGTGCCATGAAGATTTCCAGTGCCTTGGTCGCGCGACGTGGAATGAGAAAGCATGTCCTCCCCCCCTCCCTCACCCCCAACCCCACCCCCCCTCCTCTCGCTTAACTCCGAGATAAAACGATATGAGCATAAACGTCTGCTATGTTCTTTGTTATTTTTCTTTGCTTACGTGTTTATTTCTTTCTTTTTCTTATTATATTATTCTGATATTTCTTTTCTCTCTCTCGTTTGCGTTCTTTTTTTATTCTAGGGATATTTGCGATAGGTTGTATAAAGGTTTTGTTCTTGTTAAGAGCTGTGTTGACGCTCCTTGATTTTTATATGTATAATTTTTCTCTCCTTTCTCATCTCATTTTTCTTTCTCTTTTTCTTGCCATATATATGACCTTTCTGTCCTTTGTCATCTCTTTTTTCTCTCTCTGCTTCTTGCCATATGCTCGATGCGAGTTGTATTTTTTTTTTTTTTTTTCATCTGATATGTATTTTCTTCATAATACAGATTTTTATTATCATTTCTATATCACTTTCGTTATTTCCTTTTTGTTTCCATACCATACAATTTATCAATCTTATTTCTAATTTAATTTTTCTTCATCAAATACCCTCATTCCCCCCCCTCATTTAATATCTTCTTCGTTTAATAAATCCCCCCCAATTCATTTATTCATTTCTCCTCCTCTCAAACTGATTCACGGAAATATTTATTGCAACAAGAGGGTTCAATCCACCACGACACGCGAACGGATAGGATCAAACACCCTTTTGTACAGCTAATCCCAGGGTTCTAAACGTGACGTGGAAGTTTATATGACAAGAGTGATGGAGGCAACAGGTGCGTGGAAGGGCCAAGGGGAGAGGGGAGGGAGGGAGGGAAGGAGGAGGAGGGAGGAGGGAGGGAGGGAGAGGAGGAGGGAGGGAGAGAGGGAGAGAGGAAGGAGGGGAGGGAGAGGAGGGAGGGAGGGAGGAGGGAGGGAGGGAGGGAGGGAGGGAGGGAGGAAGGAGGAGGGAGGGAGGGAGGGAGGGAGGAGGGAGGAGGGAAGGAGGGAGAGGAGGGAGGGGGGAAGGAGGGAGGAGGGAAGGAGGGAGAGAGGGAGGGAGGGAGGGAGGGAGGGAGGGAGAAGAGAGAGAGAGAGAGAGAGAGAGAGAGAGAGAGAGAGAGGAGAGAGAGGAGAGAGAGAGAGAGAGAGAGAGAGAGAGAGAGAGAGAGAGAGAGAGAGAGAGGCAGGCAGACAGACACACAGACACAGACAACACAGACAGACAGGTAGGTAGGCAGACAGACCCACAACTTTAGAGAAAAGACAGAGAAGTAGAATAAAGTAAATTTAGGTCCATCTAAACCGTATGCTGCCAGCTGTGACGGACATTGTTCTTTCATCCTAATCTGAGGGGAAGAGGAGGAGGAGGAGGAAGAGAGGAACAAGAGAGGAGGAGGAGTGAAGTAGATGGAGAAGGAGGAGGAGGAAGAGGGGGTGATGGAGTCGGAGAAGGAGGAGGAGGAAGAGGGGGTGATGGAGACGGAAAAGGGAGAGGAGGAGGAGGTAAAGGAATAGGAGGAGAGTGAGGAGGGACTGATGGAGAGGAAGAAGGAGGAAGTGATAGAGAGGCAGAAGAAGTAGGATGAGGAAGCAGTAAAGGAAAAGGAGAGGAAGAGAGGAGAAGAAAGAGGAGGAGGCGATGAAACGGAGCAGGAGGACGAAGAAAAGGAGTAGGAGTAGGAGGGGATGGAGATGGAGATTGTGGAGGAAAAGAAGGAGAAGAAAAGTAGGATCATACAAACAGAAATTTAAAACAGCTAACAACCTGAACACCAAGAACAAACAATAAAACAAAACAAACACCAACCCACCTATATTTCTCCCGAGCCTCTGACGTCACCATCCTACTGAAACCAACCTGCATACTCCAAGACATCTGCTGTGCATTCAACAAGCGTAAATGTTAGGTCGTTGCAACCACATGCCAAGATATCCTGGGAATGCTTGATGTTACTGCTCCCTCTCTCTCCTTTCCGTCAACAAAGACACGCGGAAGAAAGTGGAAAAGCAACAACAACACTTAGAAGAGGAACGGTAAGCATCCTTAGGATAACAAGCGCGTGTGAGTGGGCAAACGGAGATACATATATGCTCTCTCTCTCTTTGTATGTATGTATGTACGCATGTTTGTGTGTGTGTATATACATACACACACACACACACTCATATATATATATATAATATATATATATATATATATATATATATATATATATATATATATATATATATATATATATATATATATATATATATATATATAATATATATATATATATATAGAGAGAGAGAGAGAGAGAGAGAGAGAGAGAGAGAGAGAGAGAGAGAGAGAGAGAGAGAGAGAGAGAGAGAGAGAGAGAGACAGGTGTGTGTGTGTGTGTGTGTGTGTGTGTGTGTGTGTGTGTGTGTTGTGTGTGTGTGTGTGTGTGTGTGTGTGTGTGTGTGTGTGGTGTGTGTGTGTGTGTGTGTGTAGCTAGATGTATAATACGCATACCCAAAAATATATCCTTGCACAAAGCTACATGCACAAAATACCAAAATATGACCGTATCATCACCTGAAATTTCATATACAAAAAAATAGACCCCAAAAAATAGTTTTATATCTGCATAAACAACAGATACAAAGGAGATCTGAAATTTATCGAAGCATAAAACACAGCGGCTGGCCATTCTTCCTCGCTCCAGTGTTATTACCAGGACTTCAAAGACACGAACCACGTCCTGTGTTTTTGGGTTTTGGCCTTTTTGTAATTAGGGCACAAAGCCTATTTTGCTATTTTTTCCTTCTTATTCTTCTTTTCCTTGCTCTTTTTTCCGTTCAACCTTCTCGTTCGATATTTTATTATTATTTTTCTTCTGCTTTTTCCAGTATTATTATTTTTTGATTATCCTCCTCCTACTTCTTCTTTTCTTTCCTCTCCTCCTCCTCCTCCTCCTCCTCATCATCATCATCATCATCATCATCATCATCATCATCATCATCATCATCATCATCATCATCACCACCATTATCCTTATCATCATCGTCATTATTATTATCGTCATTATCATCATTACCAATGTCATTATCATTATCATCGCCACCACCACCACCATAATCATCATGATCATCATAAGTAGTTATTACTGCTACTAATATTATTGTTATCATCGATTTTATCACTATCATTATCATCCTCGCCATGTTCATTATCATTATCGTTATCCCTTTTCTTCTTCTTCCTATCATTATTACTATTATTATTATCATTGTCATTATCATCATCATCATCCTCAACATCATTATTATTATTATAATTATCATTATCATCATAACTAGCAGTAATAATAACAATATAATTATCATAATGTTATCATTATTATCATCGTTATCGTTATCATCATTGTCATTATCATTACCATTATTATTATTATCACCTCTTTCTTTATACTGATCATCATTATTGTCATTATCACTATTATCATTATTATTACTATTAACATTACCATTGATGTTATTTTTTTTATCTTTAGATTATTATCATTATTTTCATCGTCTCAATTTTCCTGGACTTTCTGTTGAATAACAGTCACGGAAAAAAGGCTTTATCATTGCCACAGCAACCTGTCTGTCTCAAAAAAAAAGAAAAAAAAAGAAGAGAGAGAGAGAGAGAGAGAGAGAGAGAGAGAGAGAGAGAGAGAGAGAGAGAGAGAGAGAGAGAGAGAGAGAGAGAGAGAGAGAGAGAGAGAAAAAAAAAAAAGCAGGGTTGTCATTTGCTCCCCCCCCCCCCCCCCCCCCTTCCACCCCAAACCCCCGCCCAAGGATCACAATTTCAATTTATTTTTAACAAAATTACACAGATATAGGTCCGATTATAAGTGAAAAATGTCCCTAGAATAGACTTTTTCCTTAATTTTTGTTCGCTGCTCGCCTGTTCACCCCCCCCCCTGGAAAGGCTGAACATCCCTCAAGAAGAAGACGGCGAAGAAGAAAAAAATAAGAAGGAGGAAGAGGAGACGGCGAAAAGAGAGAAAGATAGAGAGAGAGAGTTAGACAGAAATAGATAGATAGAGAAAGGAAGAGATAGATAGATAGATAGATACATAGATAGATAGAGAGAGAGAGTTAAAGATAGATAGATAGAGAGAGAGAGAGAGAGAGAGAAAATTTGAGATAGATATATAGATTGTGAAGAGAGAGAGTTAAGATAGATAGAAAGAGAGAGAGAGAGAGAGAGAGAGAGAGAGAGAGAGAGAGAGAGAGAGAGAGAGAGAGAGAGATAGATAGAGAGAAAGAGAGAGAGAGAGAGAGAGAGAGAGATTAGATAGAGTAGATAGATAGATATAGACAGACAGATAGAGACAGAGTAGAGATAGATAGAGAGAGATTTAGAGATAGAGTGAGAGGAGAATTAAAAGATAGATAGATAGAGAAGAGAGAAAAGAGAGAGTGAGCCACGGAGCCGAAGAGCACTCAACACCAATCTTCCCTCAAGCCCTCCTCTCGCTAGAATAAAGAGCCAAAGGACAGGCACCCCACACGCCTCCTACTTCGTCCTGCAGAGGCGACCCGGCGGAAAGGAACCCCTCACCCGTCCCTTCATTTAATATTAAGACCCGTCGGTTCAAGTCAAGTCAAAGATGGCCTTTCTTAAGACCAACTACCCACTAAACACACCTTCTTTTTATGCGAACTTAAAAACAAAAGCCACACACAGAGCTTCACAGGGGCGAGACATGTGAGGCTTGCGTGTTAAGGTCCTCCTAAAAAGCATGTAGGAACCACCACATTACTGTCCGACGGGCGCCTTCACGCGAGCTGCGGGCGGGGCGGGATAGACTTATTTTTACGCTGGTGTGGCGATGCTTCTGTTCTGTTCCTGTATGTGGGTGGAATAGGTGGATCTTTTGTTTATTTCTCTTTTTTTTCTTTTTGTTATCTTTCTTTCCTTTTTTTTTTTTTTTCTTCTTTTTTCTTTCTTTCTTCCTTTTTTTTTTCTTCCTTCTTTTTATTTCTTTTCTTTCTTCCATTTTTCCTTTCTTTTTCTTCTTTTCTTTTTTTCTTGACTTTCTTCCTTCTTTTTTTCTTTTATTTTCTTTCTTCCTCCTTTTTTTCTTTTCTTTTCTTTCTTCATTCTTTTTTCTTTTCTTTCTTCATTTTTTTTTTTTTTTTCTTTCTTTCTTATTTCTTATCTTTCTTCCTTCTTTTTTCTTTTATTTTTTCCTGTTCTTTCAACCTTCTTTTTCTTATTTACCCCGCTACTTTTTTAGCTGTCGTCTAAATCATGGGGACAGACAGTGGAATGTGGCGTTTATAAACAAAATGTAATAATGACATTTTTCTTGAAAGTGTCATTAATTTCGTCAAAATTGTCATTCGGTACTACAATTTGACTCCAATTTTCCTCTCTTTTAATCATTTCAAAATCTACACAGGAAAAAATCTAAAAAATCGTATCTAACCTCTATCTAAAGGAACTAATTATAACGAAAGACAGATTAATCATTGCTTGAGCATTATGTAAATGGGTTTCGAATGTATTCATAAGCTACGGGATTACATCTCGCCTACATTCCGATCCGAACCGCCACTGAAGTCGCACAGTACTATATTATACCGTATTATATCTAATCTTCTCAACCTAACCTGTGGCTAACATGCTAGGGTTAAATATGTTGCAGAAAGACCCAATATTATCCCTAATAAAATGACTCGTAATTCGTATCCCTACGTGGTTATAATAAGAACAAAGTTGTACTGTTTCGGTACTAATAACCTGCCTAATCCACAGCATTATGAGGTATTAATTCTATCGCAAATTTGATCACATACGTCTATGGACAGCAAGGAAAGGAAGGTAGAAACCTGTTTACAAACATACACATATACAAGAACATATTATATCATATATATCTCTGTTCTATATATCTATTTTATTATTTTTTATCTACACACACACACACACACACACACACACACACACAACACACACACACACACACACACACACACACACACACACACACACACACACACACACACACACACACACACACATATATAGTGTGGGTCATTCCATGTCAATTCACATGATCTTACAGAAATCGCCATTGGAAAAACAAGGTGCTTAAATGTCTGATAAAGTGTGGCTGTACCATCAGGTGCCCACGTGGTCAACCGGGGGCCTGATGTAGTGGGTATCGAAGGGTAATCTTGTCCCAAAGCCACTTTTCCGACCCTCCAATCCGCTCATTTAAGGTCTAAGTGCCCTTAAACTTTATTAATACACTATAAAGTTCCGAAATATGGTAGTAAGT
>NW_020868670.1:242500-245000 GCF_003789085.1 Penaeus vannamei
GTGGTGGTTGGTGGTGGTGGTGGTGGTGGTGGTGGTGGTGGTGGGTGGTGGTGGTGGTGGTGGTGGGTGGTGGTGGTGGTGGTGGTGGTGGTGGTGGTGGTGGTGGTGGTGGTGGTGGTGGTGGTGGTGGTGGTGGTGGTGGTGGTGTGGTGGTGGTGAGGAGAGGAGGAGTATGATGATGATGACGATGATGTTGATGAAAATGATGATGGTGATGATGATGATGATGATCCTAATAATAATAATAACTACCATGAAGATAAATATGAAAATATCAATAAAAGAAAAAAATGGTGATAATGATTTTGATTGCAATAATAACGACGATAAGGATTAAAAAATAAGGAAAATGAGAAAGAAAAAAGAAGAAGAAAATACAAAGAAATATTCCTTTGCGTTTCCTGCGTAGATTTTACTCTGACGTCATCACCTTCCACTTCCTCCTTTCACTCTTCTTCTCTTGTTCCAACTTTCCCTTCCCCCCCCTACCCTCAACTCCTCCCCCTGCGTCTTCCTTCCCCCCCCCCATCCCTCCCCTCACTCTTTCCCTCACCTCTTCTCCTTCTCTTCTTCTTCTATTCTCACCCTCCCTTATGCCTCCATCTTCACGTCCCTTCCATTTTCCCCTCTCACTACTCCTTGCCTTCCCTTACCGCGCTTTTCTCCTTCCTTTCCTTTGCCTCTTCTTCTCTTGTTCCACCTTTCCCTTCCCTCCTCCCTCCTTCACTCCCTTCCCCCACATTCCTCCTCCCCAGTGTCTTCCTTCTCCCCCTCCTTCTCCCTTCTCCATCTCCCCCTCCCCCCTCACTCTTTCCCTTACCCCTTCTCTTCTCCCTTCCATTCTTGCCCCTCCTTCCTCTTGCCTCTTCTTCTCTTGTTCCGCCTTTCCCTTCCACTCCCTCCCCTGCGTCTTCCTTCCCTCCCTCCCTTCTCCCTCTCCCCTCCCTCTCCCCTCTCCTCTCCCTCTCCCTCCCCCTCCCCTCTCCCTCTCCCTCTCCCTCTCCCCTCTCCCCTCCCTCTCCCTCTCCCCCTCTCCCTCTCCCTCTCTCTCTCCTCTCCCCTTCCCCCCCTCCTCTCTTCCCCCCCTCCCTCCCTCCCTCTCCTCTCCTCTCCTCTTCCCTCTCCCCTCCCTCTCCTCCCCCTCTCTCTCTCTCTCTCCCTCTCCCTCTCCCTCCCCCTCCTCTCCCTCTCCCTCTCCTCTCCTCTCCCTCTCCCTCTCCTCTCCCTCTCCCCTCTCCCTCTCCCCTCCTCTCCCTCTCCCTCTCTCCCCTCCCTCTCCTCTCCCTCTCCCTCTCAGCAGCGTCTAAATCTATCCCGGGCTTTATTTGCGGTGGCCGTAAGTCGTAAACCTCCCGTGTGATTTTCGCGATAGTATCTGCGATGCCCGTGTGATCTCGGAGGAAGCTGAGGCGGTTTCACGGAAGGCTGGAATGTTTTAAAACGCAGGATTGACATTGTTGATTTTTTTTTCTTTTTTTGGGGGGATGGGTGGGGGCGGGGTTGTTCTCTTCTGTCTGTTTTGCCCTGTCTGTCTGTCTCTCGTTCGCTCGCTCGCTGTCGCTCTCTCTCTGTCTCTGTCTGTCTCTGTTGTCTCTCTCTCTCGTCTGTCTGTCTGTCTGTCTGTCTCTCTCTCTGTCCCTCTGTCTGTCTGTCTGTCTGTCTCTCTCCTCTCTCTCTCTCTCTTCTCCTTCTCTCTCTCTCTCTCTCTCTCTCTCTCTCGCTCTCTCTCCCTCTCCCTCTCCCTCTCCCTCTCCCTCTCCCTCTCCCTCTCTCTCCTCCTCCCTCTCCCTCTCCCTCCTCTCCTCTCTCCTCCTCCCTCTCCCCTCTCCCTCTCCTCTCCTCTCCCTCTCCCTCTCCCTCCTCTCCCTCCCTCCCTCCCTCTCTCTCCCTCCCTCCCTCCCTCCTCCCTCCCCTCCCTCCCTCTCCCTCCTCCCTCCCTCCCTCCCTCCCTCCCTCCCTCTCCCCCCTCTCTCTCCCTCTCCCTCCCCACCTCCCTCTCCCCTCCCCTCCCCCTCCCTCTCTCCCTCCCTCTCCTCTTCTCTCTAATCCCTCTCTCTAATCCCCGTTTTACTATCGCATTCCAAACACCAGATCATACTGGAATTCTTATCGCCAACACCGGCCACGTATTTTGTCGATCGTGCCAACCTGCTGTTTGTATGCCAGGTTGTATGCAAATATCTAAGCTGCTAACGAGGCGGTAGGTCAGGTAAGGTCGCTTTGATCTCCGCGAATAAACATTTTGCTCCACTTCCTTCTTAACTTCTCTCTTTTTTTTTTTTTTTTGCTTCGTTTTCGATTTTTTAGATTGCATTCATGTCTTCTTTTGCTTTCTTTCTTGATATTTTGTTTTCCTTTGGTCTTCTTTCTCATTCGTGTTTTTTTTTTTCCTTCATTCTTCTCGATTTCTTTTCTTCCTTTTTTTCTTCACTTCTTCTTGATTTCCTTCCTCCTCGATTTGTTTTTGTTTTGTTTTACTTCCTTTCTTTCTTCATTTCAT
>NW_020868670.1:255000-260000 GCF_003789085.1 Penaeus vannamei
GTGTGTGTGTGGTGTGTGGTGACAGACAGACGACAATAGACGAGAGAGAGAGAAGGAGAGAGAGAGAGAGAGAGAGAGAGAGAGAGAGAGAGAGAAGAGAGAGAGAGAGAGAGAAGAGAGAGAAGAGAGAGAAAGAGGAGAGAGAGAGAGAGAGTGACGAGTAGTGATTAGAGATGGAAGAGAGAGAGAGAGAGAGAGAGAGAGAAGGGAGAGCGAGATGAAGAGAGGAGAGAAGAGAGAGGAGAGAGAGAGTGAAGACTGATAAAAGCGAGAGAAGAGAGAGAATAGATGAAAAGAGAGAGAAGAGAGAGAGAGAAAGGACAGGAAAGCAAGACAGAGAGAGAGAGAGAACGAGCAGCAAAGGAAAAAAGAGACAATCAGACAATCAAACAGCGAGATAGACAGAACAAAGAAAAAAATAAACATTAATAAACATACAATGAAATACAATACACTGCAGATCTACTCCCTACCCAAACAAACAAGCAAACACCGGCTCCAAAATGCATAAGTGCCCCTGACCTTAATGGGCGAATAAGAATCACGCCCGTGGATTGCAGCCTCGTGTGTGGGCGCGGGAAGACTGATAAAACTCACATCCCACCCCAGATCAATTACCTCTCCCCCCTTCCCCTTACCCCTATGGCCTCTACACCCACCCCCCAGGTCCCTTCCCACCCCCACTGCCCTCTACCTCCAGCCGCTGTTCCCCCAATCATCACCTTTTATCTGCCCCCCCTTCTAAAATTCCCATCCCCCATTGCCCTTATTCCCCATCCCCCCCCTACCCTACCCTTACTTATGCCCTCCCTCTCATGCCCCCTTGCCCTCTCGCGCCCCACCCTCTCCCCCACCCCCAAACTGACCGATTGACAAGGTCCTGCCCAGCTGTCGTGTCATTCATTAAATGCTAATCGTGGCCTGTTCTCACGACCTGTTACGGCGGCAAACACACATGTCACACAGCCCGCCGAAGAGGATGATTGAAGAGAGCCAATTGGATCCCCGTGCATTATTGCAACAATGGCCGGAGAAACGCACTGCTTAGGGATTAGGGATTAGGGCGCACGAACGCATCTCTCCTCTCCTCCGTTCGCGTTTCACATGCCTCGTAAAACCGTCGCGAATTATGTAGGTTAATGCCCTGTAATGGAGCGAGAAAATTGTAGCTCTTTTCGTGACGAAAACGCTTAAATATACCATTCCGCCCCCTCCCTCTCTTTTAATTATGTCTTCCTAGTCTTCGGGTGTCATTTAAACTCTAGTTTATGGCTACCCCCATCACAGTTTCCTTCCTTTTTTATCGCAGCTGCTCTTCGCCAGAGGACACCCGCCTCCCCAGCTCCCGAGAAGCAGAGAACACATCCCTCGACCACATCATCCCAGCGCCACATCCATCTATCCCTTTATCCAAACCATCACTTAATAACTCAATCCACTCTGTCCATTACCCCGCCCGGCTCTATCCACGTCATTCAGCAGCTGTTAATGCCATAATCCACTCCCATGTTAATATCCCTCGCTATGTGACACCCGATAGCCCGCGGAGCAAGAATTATGGGCTTTGTGAAGCATTCTCTGGGCCATAACGCACACAGTCTTCACATGATATTCACTTTATATGCACAGAGATTGCTTTAGGGATGAAGAACGGGTTTTCGTACCCAGTTTACTGTTCGGTCTATTATGCGTGTATGAAAAGGGGAGGTTATGAGGTAAATACACTCTGAAAGCGAAATGATTAATTTAGGTGATATTAACGAATATCTCACTCATTTCCTTTGATGATAAAGGATATACTGGTATCATTCTTACCAACATCATGATCAATTAAACACAAAACTTACTTTCTCCGCAATTTGCTACATCTATATTCCACAAAATTCGTTAATATTCCCAACTGTTCCGCTCTCACAAAACACAAACACTCGGACTTCAAAAAGTACAATTTGTAATGGCGAATGTTGTCCATAGAGCGTGACCGGCATACATATTGATTTAGTTAGTTAAATTATATGCCTGATTAATTGAGGCCGAAGTTAGAGAAGTGGAATTAATCAACTGAATTATTAGTAATATCTCTATCATCACTATCATTACAGTTATTAACAGAAAGCACAGCTGCAGCGTGGTGATGGTGATAGTTAATGATAATTTGGATGATGTTGAGAATGTTAAGGATAGATAGATGTACTGAATGGTGATGGTGACAGTTTTGGCTATGATGATGATGGTGGTGATGGTGATGGTAAAGATAAGGAAGACGGTAGGAGAAGATGAGGATGACAATTATATTGATAATAAAATGATGTGATAATGATATGATGAAGATGACGATGATGATGATAAAGGTGACGATGATGATGATAAATGAGATGACGATCAGGATTATGGTAGGTGTGATAATGATGATCATGATGATAATGATAATAATGATGATTGGATGATAATCACCATGATTATCATTAATCAATAATATCATGCCCAGCGCCGTATCATAATAATTTTCATCACCATCAATATCATCACTACACTAAAACATGCAGAGTGATGTGATAATGAGCAACATGGCAACTTAGCTCTATCAATCACTGTTGCAAGTAGCGAATCCCACCAACAATTGACATAAAAAAAGAGAAAAATCATTTAGCGGTTTAGTCATCAATTTCAATACCGACTTCCTCATCTGCTTTGTCTTGCTTCCTCTCTTCGTGTTTTTCTCTCTCTCCTTCTCCTCCTTCTCCGTATCCATCACTCCTCCTCCTTCTTCTTCTTTTCATCTTCTTCATCTTCATCATCTTCATCTTTTTTTCTTCTACTTCTACTTCTTCTCTCCCCCTCCCTCTTCCCTTTCCTCCTCCTCCCCTCCTTCCTCCTTCCACCCCACCTCCTCCTCCACCTCCTCCTCCCTCCTCCTCCTCCTCCTCCCTCTCCTCCTCCTTCTCTTTCACCCCCCCCCCTCCCATCCCTCTAACTTACACCTGCACATCTCCTACCACCTCCTCCTCCACCTTTTCCTGCTCCTCCTCCCATCCCAACAAACGTTTCACAAGCAACAGCACAAAAGGCACCGAGTAAATAGACCCCGCCCACACACAACGTTTTTGGCAAGACTAGACTTCGGAGGAAAGAGGAGGAGGAGGGAGAGGAGGCGGGGAAGAGGGAGAGGGGAAGGAGAGGTGAGGGAAATGGAAAAGAGGAAAGGAGAAGGAAAGGAGACGGGAGGGGGAGGAGAGGGAAGAGGGGAGAGGGAGAGGGAGTGGGGGAAGAGAGGAGAGGGGGAATGAGAGGTGAGGGTGAGGGAGAAGAGCTAGAGGAAGAGGGAGGGAGAAAGAAGAGAGGAGAAAGAGAAAGAAAGGAAAGAGAGAAGAGAAATAGAGTAGAGAAAGAAGGCGGGGGTGGGAAGAGAAGGATAGAGGAGCGAGCGACCCTCATACACTCCCCTTTCTTTATGGTTAGCGAAGTGACCTGCAGCGGAGGAGGAGACAATGGCGGCTGCGTTTCCCTTTGCGTTCCTTCTCGGTCTGCTTGCCTCTGCTAAGTGTCTTTGTGTCTGTGTCATTTCCCTTTTCAATCTGCGCTCGTGCGGGGCTTCTGTTATTTTCTCCTGTTTTATGTGTGGTGTGTGTGTATATATATATATATATATATATATATATATATATATATATATATATTAATATATATATATATATATATATATTATATATATATATATATATCTATATATATATATATATATATATATATATATATATATATATATATATATATATATATATCGTGTGTGTGTGTGTGTGTGTGTGTGTGTGTGTGTGTGTGTGTGTGTGTGTGTGTGTGTTGTGTGTGTGTGTGTGTGTGTGTGTGTGTGTACACTGTGCACACACACACACACACACAACACACACACACACACACACACACACACACACACACACACACACACACACACCCACACATATATATATATATATATATATATATATATATATATATATATATATATATATATATATAATATTATATATATATATATATAGTTTCTCTCCCTCTGCCTCCTCCCATTTTAATCTTTAGTTCTCATTCCGTCCTCCGGTTGGAGAGGACCATCCGACCCAAAACAGAGATTACAAAAACCATGCAAAAGAACCTATCCCTCAGAGAATGCAAGGGGGGGGGAGGGAAAGGGGGGCGGAAGGGGAGAGGGAAAGGAGAGAGAAGGGGAAGGGACAGGGAGAGGAGGAAGGGGGAGAGGAAGGGAAGGGGGGGGGGAAGGAGGAATGGGGAAGGAAGGGGGAGGAGAAGGGGAAGGGGAAGGGAGAGGAGGAATGGGGGGAACGGAGGAGAGGAGGAAGAGGGGAAGGGAGGGGAAGGGGTAGTAGGCTAGGGGAATGGGGAGGTGAGAGACACAAAAAGCGACACGCTCTCAACCCCCCCCCTCTCCCAAATCCCCCCCCCCGCCCCCCCCGCCACCAGCAATCCTGTGCGGGGTAATGAGATCAGGATTGCACAAGATTAAGAAGATTGGCTTGGATCTGTGGCGTTTGAGGGGGGGGGGGGGGGGGAGGGGGGAGGTGGTGGAAGAGGGAAGAGGAGGGGGGGGAAGAGAGGTTAAAGAGGAGGGGAGGGTGGTGGAAGAGGGGGAGGGTAGGGGAGGAAGAGAAGGAAGAGGGGAGGAGGAAGAGGAAAGAGGTGAGGTGAGGTGGGGGAAAAGGGGATGGGAGGAAGAGAAGAAAGAGGGAAGAGGGGGAAAGAAGGAAGGCATGAGGGAGGAGCAGAGGGATGAGGGGGAAGGAAATTAAGGCTTGTGAAAAAGGGAGAAGGGGAGGAAGAAGGGGAAGGCATTCGAAAAAAAGAAGTGGGAAAAGAACATTAAAGGGGAGGAGGGAGAATCAAAGTGAAGGACATTTTGAAGAAGGGGAAACGGAAGGCATTCGAAGGAGGGAGAAGGGCAAGGAAGGGCAAGAGAACATCCGAAAGAGGGAAGGAAAGAAGCTAGG
>NW_020868670.1:270000-275000 GCF_003789085.1 Penaeus vannamei
TTCGATAATCATTGCTACCCAAATATCTACCTCAGTCTCTACCTGCAACTCCACCTCAGGCTCTATCGCCATCGCGTCCATCTCGACAACACCGCTTACCCTCCTCCTCTCTAAATCGGACACTAACCTTCCCTTCGTCTTCTCGATCTCCACCAACATGTCCTCCTCCTCCTCCACCAACCCCCTCGTCCTCCTCCACCTTATTCTTCCATCAACACCCCCTCCTCTCCACCACCACCAACTCCCTCCTCCTCCTCTCCTCCCTTATCCTCCCACCAACCCCCTCGTCCTCCTCCTTATCCTTCAACCAACCCCCTCCTCCTCCTCCCACCTTATCCTCACCACCACCAACCCCCTCCTCCTCCTCCTCCTCCTCTTATCCTCCACCAACTCCTCCTCCTCCTCCTCCTTATCCTCCACCAAACTCCTCTCTCCCCCTCTCCACCTCCCCTTCCCCACCAACTCCCTCCTCTCCACCACTCCCTCCTCTACCCAACTCCTCTTCCACCACCAACCCTCCCTACCACCAACTCCCTCTTCCACCACCAACTCCCTCCTCTACCACCAACTCCCTCTTCCACCACCAACTCGTCCAACTCCCTCCTCTACCACCAACTCCCTCTTCCACCACCAACTCCCTCCTCTACCACCAACTCCCTCTTCTTCCACCCAACTCCCCTCCTCCTACCACAACTCCCTCCTTACCACAACTCCTCTTCCACCACCAACTCCCTCCTCTACCACCAACTCCCTCTTTCCACCACCAACTCCCTCCTTACCACCACTCCTCTTCCACCACCAACTCCCTCCTATCCCTTCCTTCCTCCTCTCCTCCTCCTTATCCTCCACCAACCCCCTTCTCCCCCTCCTCATACTCTACCAACACCCCTCTCCTCCACCTTATCCTACAGCATCTCCTCCTCCTCCTCTCCTTCCTTCGCCACTCCCCCCCCCATCTCCTTTCCCCGATCTACCATCTTTTCTTCCAACATCCTCCTTTTTTTCCTACAATTCCCTATCCGCTTCCTCCTCTTACTTTTCCTCCTCCTCCTTTTTTCTTCTTTCTTTCTTCTTTTATTTTTTTTTTTTTTTTTCATTTTTTCTTTTTTTCTTTTTCTTTTTCTTCTTCTTTCTCCTCCTCCTCACAAACCTACCCTCATCTATCTCCGAGATCCCTTCCCCATCCTAATCCTCCTCCACCTCCATTCTCCTACCCTTTCTTATCCTCCACAACCCACTCCTCCAACAACCCCCCTACTCCTCCACCTCCTCCACCACCCCCACCCTTCCTCCTTCACCTCCCTTCCCTCCTCCTCTCCTCGCCTGTCCACCCGATCTCTATCAAAAGCCGAGGCTGTCTCTCCCCTCCCTCCTCCTTCTCCTCTTCCACCTCCCTCCCCCTCCCCCTCAGCCTCCCTCCTCTTCCTCCCCCAACTCCTCCTCCCCTCCCCACGTGCAGCTCCCCCCCCCATTCTCCCTCCCCTCCGCCACCTCCTCCTCCTCCTCTGCACCTCCTCCCCCTCCCCCTCCTTCCTCCTCTCCACCCCCTCCACCTCCCCCCCTCCTCCACCCTCTCCCTCCTCCCCTCCTCTCCCCCCTCCACCTCCTCCCCCTCCCTCCTCCCCCTCCTTCCTCCTCCTCCCGGCGTATCATCATCATCATTCCGGGCACTAAGTCAGCACTAACTCGAGGTCCAATTAAGCCGGCGTTGCATTATGCGGCGATGCCCCTTTAAGCTGAGCGACACTCCACAGCTTAATGTTCGATGCCCTCCTGAGGCCTCTTGCCTTCCTCTTCCTCCTCCTCCTTCTTCTTCTTCCTTGTTTGGTAAGTAGTGCTCGTTCGGGTGGAGGAGGAGAGGAGGGGGAGGGGGAGGAGGGGGAGAGGAGGAGGAGGGGAGAGGAGGAGGAGGAGGAGGAGAGAGGGAGGGAGGGGAGGAGGAGGAGGAGGAGGGGAGGAGGGGGAGGAGGGGAGGAGGAGAGGAGGAGAGGAGGGGAGGGGGAGGGGAGAGGAGGAAGAGAGGTCTATGAGATGAGAAGGAAGGAGGATTAAAAAGAGGTCGGTGGGGGTAAGAGGAGGAGGGAAGAGGGAGAGAGGGTGGGGATGAGTTTGAGGAGGAGAGGGGAGGGGGAGTGGGTGAAGAAAGCGAAAGGGGGTTTAATTGGGGATGTAAGGGTAGAGGGAGAGAGGGAGGGAGAAGAACAAACAACACATACATAATAACACATACACACACACACACACACACACACAACACACACACACACACACACCACACACACACCACACACACACACACACACACACACACACACACACACACACTACATACAAAGATTCAGACCCCCCCCCCCCCCTTGCATCCCCAAACCCCACTCTACACACACACACTACCACACGCAAACATCTAAAAACAACAACAAAATCAAATAAAAACCCGACCACAAAGCCTAACAAGCGCCCCATAAACAAACAAACAAAAAAATCCAAACACGCACCCCATTCTCCAAGCCAACCTTCCCAAGACCGTCTCGAGTACTGCAGTAGCTACAAAGCCATACACTCGCAAACCTGCAATATCCTGCACAAGAGCTGAAGAAAGCCACATGTAACAATAAGAAACAACTTCCCCTGGGCCAGACGCAGACAAGGAGAAGCAGATATACATCATTCGTTTATGTGCGCCATCTTTTATGTGTGTGATATATGTAAACATTTGTTTTCTGCTCTTTACCGGGATCTGCCCCTTGCTCGGCTATGTGCACAGAGGGCATTAGCAAATGAGTGAGAGAGGGGGGAGAAGGGGCGGAAGACGAAGAGGGAAAGGGAGAGAGAAAGATGAGAGAGAGAGAGAGAGAGAGAGAGAGAGAGAGAGAGAGAGAGAGAGAGAGAGAGAGAGAGAGAGAGAGAGAGAGAGAGAGAGAGAGAGAGAGAGGAAAAGAAAGAGTAAGAGAATAATGTGAGAGAGAATGTGATACAGAGAGAGGGAGAAACAGAGATAGATAGATATACAGAGAGAGAGAGAGAGAGAGAGAGAGAGAGAGAGAGAGAGAGAGAGAGAGAGAGAGAGAGAGAGAGAGAGAGAGAGAGAGAGAGAGAATTATACAAACATACAGAAAACACCACCAAATCAAAACACCAACCTAGACCTAAGTTAGACCACAGTTCGCCCAAGACAGACCTCGAGCAAGGCGACCACAGGTGTAGCTCCACCTCCTCCAGATACCCAACTAAGCCACAGCCTCCCTACCTCCGGCGGGTTGGACGTCCCGCCCCCCAGCCCTGATAAAGCCCCCCCCCCCCCCCCACCCCCTTTCCGACCCCGCCCACGATGACACTCCTCCTGGGCGTGGAACCTTAAGAGGCTTGAGGAGGAGTCCCTTAAGAGTAGGCGCGGGGGTGGGGTGGGGTGGGGGGCTGCTCTGGTCGCTTCGCCTCGTCCTTACCTGGAAAGAGAAAGAGAAAAGGGTTAATTGCGGTTTGCAATATTGGGCCGGTGTAAGGATTTTTTTTTTAGGAGAGGGGGAGTGGGAAGATGCACACACACACATATATATGTATGTATATGTGAATATGTATATACATGTATATGTTTGTATATATATGCATGCATATATATATATATATATATATATATATATATATATATATATATATATATATATATATATATATATATATATATATATATATATATATATATATATATATATATATATATATGTATGTATGTATGTATGTATGTATATGTATATATATATGTATAAATAAATAAATATATATATATATCTATATATCTATATCTATATCTATCTATCTATCTATCTATCTATCTATCTATCTATATATCTGTACATATATATATATATATATATATATATATATATATATATATATATATATATATATATATATATATATACATATATATATATATATATATACATATGTGTGCGTGTGGTGTGTGTGTGTGTGTGTGTGTTGTGTGTGTGTGTGTGTGTGTGTGTGTGTGTGTGTGTGTGTGTGTGTGTGTGTGTGTGTGTGTGTGTGTGTGTGTGTGTGTGTGTGTGTGTGGTGTGTGTGTGTGCGTGTGCGCGCACTCGTTTATGTGTATTGCTGTTTCTGTGCGTTATCATGAATAAGGTTGCTCACACCCGTAACTATGGAGATGAATGGACAGTTCCCAACCCAAACATACGGAAATTAGACACCCGCATTCACCCAAACGCCCAAAACTAAAAGTGGATAATGGCCCCAATCCCCCAATCACCACCCCCCACCCCCACCGACCCCCCACACCCCCAAGTGCAATCAAGGGCCATTCACCGAACCCGCCCACCTCCACAACCGTCCAATTTTCAAAGATACGAAAGTTATCGCCTCCAAACATACAAAAATACGGCCGAGAAAATTCCCGCCGAGTCAAGACTGTGAACGAAACATCTTAATGGAAATCTCTCTCACAATCTTATTTTCTCTTTGTGTTCTTTGAGAGCTGTTTCCCCTCTGAGTGTGTGTGTGTGTGATTTTTTGGGGGTTGTTGTTAGATTGTTGTTTTTTATATTATATGTGTTAGTGTTTTGTACATTTGTTTCTTATAAATGTTTATTTTTTATGTATATTATCTATAGAAATGTATGGGGTGTGTGTTTGTATAAATATATATACAGAGGAAGTTTTGTTATAAAAAAATCAAAGTTGATATGAAGTAAAATGTCAAAAGTACTTTTCGGGACAACCCTGCTAAAGCCGCACAGTTTGGTTTTCTCATTAACACAAACTGTCTAAAAAGTTGAGATAATATTTGGTCCAAATGACCACATGTTTGGCTTGCTCGCGACCTCTTGACCTTTGACCCCTCGGGCCTCGACCCATGGCCCCCCTCGGCGCGTGTAGGGTCCTGACCTGACGCCAGGTCATATTACCTCCTGCTGATGTCTGTTTACTCTATTTGTCAGGAGTGTCCGGTGAGGTTGCGGTGACAGCTTAGTAATGCGTGG
>NW_020868670.1:287500-290000 GCF_003789085.1 Penaeus vannamei
CGATGTATTTTTTTCGTGTTAGAGTTATGGGATGTATTTTTGTGTTAGAGGTTATGGGTTAGTCATTTTGTGATACGTTTTATGACTGAGTGGAAGAAAGTGGTGAATAATATTGTCTTGTGTATTGTATATTGTGAATTGTTGATGTATTTTAGTGTTGAAGGTTATGGGGATGTATTTTTGTGTTAGAGGTTATGGGTTAGTCATTTTGTGATACGTTTTATGACTGACTTGATGTAGATTAGTGATGTAAAGTGAGTTTTAGATTTCTTTTTGTGAACTTAATAGTGAAATGACATTGAAGATACTGAAGAAGCAATGTACAGATTTTATTTTTATTGATATAGCTGATATTAGATCACTGAAGCACCAAAACACACACACACACACACACACAACACACACACACACACACACACACACACACACACACACACACACACACACACACACACACACACACACACACACACTTAAAATCTAAGCATTCAAAGCCACTTTGATATCTTCCATCGATTTCAGAAACTCAAAAATCACAATACACAATAGTATTTAGCAAACCTCAAAAATATCCGTAGATTATTGAACATAACCGGCCCTGAAATATACCACTATCTGGGCTAAAGGTCAGGCTTGCATAATTCACCAAGAAGTTCGCTTAGGCTTGGCCATAACGGCGATAATCCCGGACATGATTTGGGTCCCAGAGTTAGATAAGGTCAGTTGAACCACGACCTTGCCTGTGCTTTCACTTGCCCAGTTGATAAGGGACGATAAGGCAGTTTAACGCCAATTCTGTATTTTCAAAGCCATTTTTCATAATAAATGTCGTTTTTATATATAAACTGCATTTTTTTGTTATTTTAACGTCGATGTTAATACTTTGAACGGTTTTTTATAATCTAATTATGTTTCTATTTTTCCAGTGTCGCTAATCTTTATATATTCAAAGTCGTTATTTAATAACTTTAACCCCATTTCTAATATTTCTAATCGCTAATCTTAATATATTTAATGTCGTTTTTCAATATTTTAACCCAATTCTTATATTCTTATCGCTAATTTTTACACTTTTAATGACGTTTTTTTTTCAACCCAATTCTTAAATACTTAAGGCTAATCTCTATACTCATACGACCGTTTTTTTTAAATAACAAATTCTTATATTTTTATCTCTATTTTTTTAAATGCTTCAACCCAATTCTTAAATTCTTAACGCTAATCTCTATATTAACCGTTTTTTTAAATAACAAATTCTTATATTTTTATCTCTATTTTTTTTTAATATTTCAACCCATTTCTTCAATTCTTAAGGCTAATCTTTATACTTTTACGGCCGTTCCTTAATATTTTAACCAAATTCTTATCTTAAAGCTAATCTTTATATTCCCAACGTCGTTTTTAAATATTTTAACACCAATTCTTATATTCTTATCTCTAATCTTTTTTTTTAATATTTCAATCCAATTCTTAAATTCTTAACACTAATCATTATACTTTTACGACCATTTTTATATGTTTTATCCAATTCTTATTTTCTTATCTCTAATATAATCTGATCTTATCTCCAATTCTTAAATTCTAAGGCTAATTTTTTACTTTACGACCGTTTTTATATGTTTTATCCAATTCTTATTTTCTTATCTCTAATCTAATCAATCTTATCTCCAATTCTTAAATTCTTAAGGCTAATTTTTATACTTTTACGACCGTTTTTATATTTTATCCAATTGAGATAAAGATCAGATTATATTAGAGATAAGAAAATAATTTCTTATCTCTAATATAATCTGATCTTATCTCCAATTCTTACATTCTTAAGGCTAATTTTTATACTTTTACGACCGTTTTTATATTAGCTGATCTTCACAACACGACACCGAGTTATTAAAGCCCAGATGAGGATGATTCACGACATCTCTCGTCTGGTTCTCTAATGAGGTGATGCTCATTAAGTTCCCACATTATGATCCTCGCTGTAATGGTCCCAAATGTGGTATTTTTTTGTTTGTTTGTATTCTTTTTTTTTAGGGATTTTGAATGTTTTTTAATTTATTTTTTATTCTGTTTTACTTTTTCTTGTTTCCTCGTATTCCTCCTATTCGCTCCAAATTCTATCTCATTCTCTGTCCTCCTGTGTGTGTTGTTGTGTGTGTGTTGTGTGTGTGTGTGTGGTGTGTCTGTGTGTGTGTGTGTGTGTGTGTGTGTGTGTGTGTGTGTGTGAGTGAGAGAGAGGGGGGGGGATAGATATAAAGATGAAAATAGATAAATGGAAATATAGACTAAATGGATGAGAGAGAGAGAGAGAGAGAAAAGAGAGAGAGAAGAGAGAGAGAGAGAGAGAGAGAGAGAGAGAGAGAGAGAGAGAGAGAGAGAGAGAGAGAGAGAGAGAGAGAGAGAGAGAGAGAAGAGAGAGAGAGAAGAGAGGAGAAGAGAGAGAGAAAGAGAGAGAGAGAGGAGAAAGAAAGGGAGAGTTAGAATAAAGAGAAAGATAGAGGCA
>NW_020868670.1:300000-302500 GCF_003789085.1 Penaeus vannamei
TTTAGGATTATTTCAGTTTTCTTGACCCTTCCTTTCTTCTCTCTTCGTCTTCTCCTTTCTTTATTCGTCTCGGTGCCTCAACCTCGATCTCTTTAATTCTTCCTTTCCTTGTCTTCGTAGTCACTCTTACTCCTATTTCCTTGGTCTATATTTCTCTCCTTCTCTCCTTCTCTCCTTTCCTCTCTTTCTCTCCTTCCCTCTCTCCCTTTGCGGCTTCTGGCTTTACTTATGCAGCTGCCTCCTTCAGTCTCCGCCTCCTCCAATGTCTTCGTCTGTCTCTGTCCCTCATTCTTTTTTAATTCCTTCCTACCTTCTCCTTTAATCGTTTCAACCCTTCCACTCTCTTTCGTCTACTTCTTTTTTTTTTCTTTCTTTCTTTTAACTTGTTGACTCTCTTTCTCCTATTCTTTTCCCTCTTTCCCTCACTTCTTCTCCTTTTTATTTAATGTCTCTCTTTCTGCTCGTCTTGTCCTACATTACTATCTCTCTCTTTATTCTACTCTTCATAACCTCCTCTTCTCTTTCTTCTGTGACACACATTTCAGTTTTATCCTCCACCATTTCGTCTCCCATTTCTTATTTTTTCTTTCTTTCTTTTTAGACCTCTCTTTCTCCTCATCTTCTTCACCTCCCTCCCTCCTCCTCCTTCCTTAACGTCTCATATTATCCTCTTTTTACCACCCTGGCTCACTCCACTCTATCTTTAGCACCTCTCTTCCACCTCTTTTTCATCCTCCTCCGCATCTTTAGCACCTCTCTTTACTCTCCTTCTCCTCTTCTTAACCAATCCTCACCCCCCCCTCTTTTTACCACCCTGCCTCACTCACTCTATCTTACACCTCTCTTCCACCCTTTTTCATCCTCCTCCGCATCTTTAGCACCTCTCTTTACCCCTCTCCTCCTCCTCCTCCTCTCCTTTCCTCCTCCCTCTCTCCTTCTCCCCTTCTAACCAACCCTTCCCCTTCTCCCTCACCCCCCCCCCCTCTTTTTACCACCCTGCCTCACTCCACTCTATCTTTAGCACCTCTCTTCAACTCTTTTTTCCTCCGCATCTTTAGCACCTCTCTTTATCCCCTTCTCCTCCTCCTCCTCCTTTCCTCCTCCCGTCTCTCCCTTCTCCTCTTCTTAACCAACCCTTCCCCCTTCTCCCCTTCCCCACTCCCCCCCCCCTCCACGCAATAGGAGAACGGAGCAATATTCCACATTAATCTAGCGCGCCCTAGACCACCCACCGCGACCACCTGTCTGCCTCATTAATCATTCAAGGACAGGTAACGCCGAGGAATTTCCACAGGATTTTCGTTCCCATCAGCACATGTCTGTCAGTGTATTGGTCCTCTCTCTCTCCTGTTACTGCTTTGGGGTCCGGGCTGGTGGTGGCAGTGTGTGTGGTTGCTTCTGGTCTGATACCGGGGGTCTATTTTCTCTCCTTTTTCGATGGTCTGGTGGTCGTAGGTGGGTCTTGTGGTCTGGTAAGGGAGAGTACTTTGTTTAAGGTGTGGTCTTACTTTGGTTGATCTAGAGAGTGGGTCTTTCTTTCTTTTTCGATGGTCTGGTGGTCGTATGTGGGTTTTTGTGGTCTGGTAAGGGAGAGTACGGTCTTTACGGTCTGGTGGTTGAGATTGGTCTGATAGGGGTCTTTTCTCTCCTTTTCGATGGTCTGGTGGTCGTATGTGGGTCTATGGTCTGGTAAGGGAGAGTACTTGGTTTGTGTGGTCTTACTTCGGTCTGGTGGTTGAGATTGGTCTGATATGGGGTCTTTTTCTCTCCCTTTTCGATGGTCTGGTGGTCGTAGGTGGGTCAGTATGGTCTGGTAAGGGAGAGTACTTTGTTTAAGGTGTGGTGTCACTTCGGTCTGGTGGTTGAGATTGGTCTGATACGGGGTCTTTTCTCTCCTTTTTCGATGGTCTGGTGGTCGTATGTGGTCCTTGTGGTCTGGTAAGGGAGAGTACTTTGTTTTGTGTGGTCTCACTTCGGTCTGGTGGTTGAGATTGGTCTGATGATCTAGAGGGTCTTTTCTCTCCTTTTTCGATGGTCTGGTGGTCGTAGTGGTTTTTAAGGTCTGGTAAGGAGAGTACTTTGTTTGTGTGGTCTTACTTCGGTCTGGTGGTTGAGATTGTCTGATACGGGGTCTTTCCTCTCCTTTTTTCGATGGTCTGGTGGTCGTGGTTCCTTGTGGTCTGGTAAGAGGAGAGTACTTTGTTTGTGTGGTCTCACTCGGTCTGGTGGTTGAGATTGGTCTGATCTAGAGAGTGGGTCTTTTCTCTCTTTTCGAATGGTCTGGTGGTCGTAGGTGGGTCAGTATGGTCTGGTAGGGAGAGTATTGTTTAGAGGTGTGTCTCACTGCTGCTTGCTGGTGGTAAATATGCGGTGGAATGGTCTCTGATACAGGTTTTTTTTCTCTCCTTTTTCCGATGGTCTGGTGGTCGTATGTGGGTCCTTGTGGTCTGGGTCAGGGAGAGTACACTGGTTTAAGGTGTGGTCTCACTTCGGTCTGGTG